>JANJGN010000012.1:140326488-140400785 GCA_026770705.1 Isurus oxyrinchus | reverse complement strand
TGATGTTGTGATCGGTGTGTTTGTTTTGTTATGGTATCGGTGCTGTTATCGAGATTTTGGTGCTGTTATCGGGATTTCCCTGCTGTTATCGGGGTTTCGATGTTATCAGGGCTTTGGTGTCGTGATCTGGGTGCTTGTGTTATCAGGGTTTTGGTGCTGTTATCGAGATTTGGCGCTGTTATCGGTGTTTTGGTGCTGCTGTCGGGGTTTTGGTGCTGTTATGAGGGTGTTGGTGCTCTTATCGGTGATTTGATGGTGTTATCGGGATTTTGGTGTTGTTATCGGGGTTTTGCTGTTGTTATCTAGTTTTTGGAGTTGTTATCGGTGTTTTGATGTTGTTATCGGGATTCTTGTGTTGTTAACATAGTTTTGGTGTTGTGATCGGTGTGTTTGTGCTGTTATCGGTTGTTTTGGTGCTGTTATCGGGGTTTTGGTGCTCGTATCATGGTTCTGTTGCTGTCATCGGTGTGTTGGTGTTGTTATCGGGCGTTGGTGTTGTTATTGTGGTTTTGGTGTTGTTATCGGGATGTTCATGCAGTTATTATGGTTTTGGTGTTGCTATCGCGGTGTTGATGATGTTATTGTGGTGTTGGTGTTGTTATCAGTGTGTTGGTGTTTTTATCGGAATGTTGATGCTGTTAATGTGATGGTGGTGTTGTTATCAGTGTGTTGGTGCAGTGATTGTTGTGTTGGTGTTGATATCAGGGTGTTGGTGCTGTTATTGTTGTGTTTGTGTTGTTATTGGGGTGTTGGCGCTATAGTTGTGGTGTTGGAGTTGTTATCGGGGTATTGATGTTGTTGTCGAGGTGTTGGTGCTATTATCGGGATTTTGATGGTTTTATCGGCGGTTTGGTGTTGTTATCGGGGCTTTGGTGTTGTGATCTGGGTGTTTATGTTGTTATCAGTGTTTTGGTGCTGATATCGGATTTTGGTGCTGTTATCGGGATTTTTATGACGTTATCGGGCCTTTGGTGTTCTGACCTGGGTGTTTGTGTTGTTATCAGGGTTTTGGTGCTGTTATCGATATTTGGCACTGTTATCGGTGTTTTTGTGTTGCTGTTGGTGTTTCGGTGCTTTTATGAGTGTGTCGGTGCACTTATCGGTGTTTTGATGCTGTTATCGGGATTCTGGTGCTGTTATCGATACTTGGTGCTGTTATCGGTGTTTTGGTGCTGCTGTCGGGGTTTTGGTGCTGGTATTAGTGCGTCGGTGCACTTATCGGTGTTTTGATGCTGTTATCGGGATTCTGGTGCTGTGATCATAGTTTTGGTGTTGTGATCGGGGTGTTTGTGCTGTTATCGGTTGTTTTGGTGCTGTTATCGGGGTTTTAGTGCTGTTATCGGGGTTTTAGTGCTGTTATCATGGTTTTGTTGCTGTTATCAGTGTGTTGGTGTTGTTATCGGCTGTTGGTGTTGTTATTGTGGTTTTGGTGTTGTTATCGGGGTGTTGACATTGTTATTGTGGTTTTGGTGTTGTTATCGTCGTGTTGATGACGTTATTGCGGTGTTGGTGTTGTCATCGGTGTGTTGGTGTTTTTATCGGGAGGTTGATGCTGTCACTGTGGTGGTGGTGTTGTTATCAGTGTGTTGGTGCAGTTATTGTTGTGTTGGTGTTGACATCAGGGTGTTGGTGCTGTTATTGGGTTGCTGATTTTGTTATAGGGATGTTGGCGCTATGATTGTGGTGTTGGTTTCTTATCAGGGTATTGATTTTGTTATCAGGGTGTTGGTGCTGTTATCGGGTGTTGGTGCTGTTATTGGTGTGTTGATGCTGTTATCGGGATTTTGGTAATATTATCAGAGTTTTGGTGCTTTTTTCGGTGTTTTGGTGCTGTTAATGGCGTTTTGGTGTTGTGATAAGTGTGTTCATGTTGTTATCGGTGTGTTGGTTCCTTTATCGGGGTTTTTGTGCTGTTATCGGGGCCTTGATGTTCTGATTAGTGTTTAGTTGGAGGTAGTAGGATTTTGGTGCTCTTATCGGTGTTTTGATGTTGTGATCGGGGTGTTTGTGTTGTTATCATGGTATTGGTGCAGTTATCGAGATTTTGCTGCTATTATCGGGATTTTGATGCTGTTATCGGGGATTTGGTGATGTTATCGGGGCTTTGGTGTTGTGATCGGTGTGTTTATGTTGTTATCAGTGTTTTGGTGCTGTTATCGGTGTTTTGGTGCTGCTGTCGGGAGCCTGTTGCTTTTATCAGGCCGTTGGTGTTGTAATCTGGGTGTTTGTGTTGTTATCAGTGTTTTGGTGCTGCTTTCGGGGTTTTGATGCTGTTATTGGGAGCTTGGTGCTGTAATCAGCACTTTGGAGTTGTAATCGGGGTGTTTGTGTTGTTATCAGTGTTTTGGTGCTGCTTTCGGTATTTTGGTGCTGTTATCATGATTTTGGTGCTGTTATTGGGAGCTTGGTGCTGTTATCGTGGCTTTGGTGTTGTAATCGGTGTGTTTGTGTTGTTAGCAGTGTTTTGGTGCTGCTGTCGGGTTTTTGGTGCTGTTATCGGGGTTTTGGTGTTGTTATCGAGATTTGGCGCTGTTATCGGTGTTTTGGTGCTGCTGTCGGGGTTTTGGTGCTGTTATGAGGGTGTTGGTGCTCTTATCGGTGATTTGATGGTGTTATCGGGATTTTGGTGTTGTTATCGGGGTTTTGCTGTTGTTATCTAGTTTTTGGAGTTGTTATCGGTGTTTTGATGTTGTTATCGGGATTCTTGTGTTGTTAACATAGTTTTGGTGTTGTGATCGGTGTGTTTGTGCTGTTATCGGTTGTTTTGGTGCTGTTATCGGGGTTTTGGTGCTCGTATCATGGTTCTGTTGCTGTCATCGGTGTGTTGGTGTTGTTATCGGGCGTTGGTGTTGTTATTGTGGTTTTGGTGTTGTTATCGGGATGTTCATGCAGTTATTATGGTTTTGGTGTTGCTATCGCGGTGTTGATGATGTTATTGTGGTGTTGGTGTTGTTATCAGTGTGTTGGTGTTTTTATCGGAATGTTGATGCTGTTAATGTGATGGTGGTGTTGTTATCAGTGTGTTGGTGCAGTGATTGTTGTGTTGGTGTTGATATCAGGGTGTTGGTGCTGTTATTGTTGTGTTTGTGTTGTTATTGGGGTGTTGGCGCTATAGTTGTGGTGTTGGAGTTGTTATCGGGGTATTGATGTTGTTGTCGAGGTGTTGGTGCTATTATCGGGATTTTGATGGTTTTATCGGCGGTTTGGTGTTGTTATCGGGGCTTTGGTGTTGTGATCTGGGTGTTTATGTTGTTATCAGTGTTTTGGTGCTGATATCGGATTTTGGTGCTGTTATCGGGATTTTTATGACGTTATCGGGCCTTTGGTGTTCTGACCTGGGTGTTTGTGTTGTTATCAGGGTTTTGGTGCTGTTATCGATATTTGGCACTGTTATCGGTGTTTTTGTGTTGCTGTTGGTGTTTCGGTGCTTTTATGAGTGTGTCGGTGCACTTATCGGTGTTTTGATGCTGTTATCGGGATTCTGGTGCTGTTATCGATACTTGGTGCTGTTATCGGTGTTTTGGTGCTGCTGTCGGGGTTTTGGTGCTGGTATTAGTGCGTCGGTGCACTTATCGGTGTTTTGATGCTGTTATCGGGATTCTGGTGCTGTGATCATAGTTTTGGTGTTGTGATCGGGGTGTTTGTGCTGTTATCGGTTGTTTTGGTGCTGTTATCGGGGTTTTAGTGCTGTTATCGGGGTTTTAGTGCTGTTATCATGGTTTTGTTGCTGTTATCAGTGTGTTGGTGTTGTTATCGGCTGTTGGTGTTGTTATTGTGGTTTTGGTGTTGTTATCGGGGTGTTGACATTGTTATTGTGGTTTTGGTGTTGTTATCGTCGTGTTGATGACGTTATTGCGGTGTTGGTGTTGTCATCGGTGTGTTGGTGTTTTTATCGGGAGGTTGATGCTGTCACTGTGGTGGTGGTGTTGTTATCAGTGTGTTGGTGCAGTTATTGTTGTGTTGGTGTTGACATCAGGGTGTTGGTGCTGTTATTGGGTTGCTGATTTTGTTATAGGGATGTTGGCGCTATGATTGTGGTGTTGGTTTCTTATCAGGGTATTGATTTTGTTATCAGGGTGTTGGTGCTGTTATCGGGTGTTGGTGCTGTTATTGGTGTGTTGATGCTGTTATCGGGATTTTGGTAATATTATCAGAGTTTTGGTGCTTTTTTCGGTGTTTTGGTGCTGTTAATGGCGTTTTGGTGTTGTGATAAGTGTGTTCATGTTGTTATCGGTGTGTTGGTTCCTTTATCGGGGTTTTTGTGCTGTTATCGGGGCCTTGATGTTCTGATTAGTGTTTAGTTGGAGGTAGTAGGATTTTGGTGCTCTTATCGGTGTTTTGATGTTGTGATCGGGGTGTTTGTGTTGTTATCATGGTATTGGTGCAGTTATCGAGATTTTGCTGCTATTATCGGGATTTTGATGCTGTTATCGGGGATTTGGTGATGTTATCGGGGCTTTGGTGTTGTGATCGGTGTGTTTATGTTGTTATCAGTGTTTTGGTGCTGTTATCGGTGTTTTGGTGCTGCTGTCGGGAGCCTGTTGCTTTTATCAGGCCGTTGGTGTTGTGATCTGGGTGTTTGTGTTGTTATCAGTGTTTTGGTGCTGCTTTCGGGTTTTGATGCTGTTATTGGGAGCTTGGTGCTGTAATCAGCACTTTGGAGTTGTAATCGGGGTGTTTGTGTTGTTATCAGTGTTTTGGTGCTGCTTTCGGTATTTTGGTGCTGTTATCATGATTTTGGTGCTGTTATTGGGAGCTTGGTGCTGTTATCGTGGCTTTGGTGTTGTAATCGGTGTGTTTGTGTTGTTAGCAGTGTTTTGGTGCTGCTGTCGGGTTTTTGGTGCTGTTATCGGGGTTTTGGTGTTGTTATCTGGTTTTTGGTGTTGTTATCGGTGTTTTGATGCTGTTATCGGTTGTTTTGGTGCTGTTATCGGGGTTTTGGTGCTGTGATCATTGTTTTGTTGCTGTTATCGGTGTGTTGGTGTTGTTATCGGGCGTAGGTGTTGTTATTGTGTTTTGGTGTTGTTATCAGGGTTTGGTGCTGTTATTGTGTTGCTGGTTTTGCTATCGGGATATTGGTGCTGTTATCGGGATGTTGGCGCTATAACTGTGGTTTTGTTGTTATCAGGGTATTGATATTGTTATCAGGGTGTTTGTTGCTGTTATCGGGGTTTTGGTGCTGCTGTGTGGGTTTTGGTGCAGTTATGAGGGTGTCGGTACACTTATCAGTGTTTTGATGCTGTTATCGGGATGCTGGTGCTGTGATCATAGTTTTGGTGTTGTGATCGGGGTGTTTGTGCTGTTATCGATTGTTTTGGTGCTGTTATCGGGGTTTTGGTGTTGTTATCATGGTTTTGTTGCTGTTATCAGTGTGTTGGTGTTGTTATCGGCTGTTGGTGTTGTTATTGTGGTTTTGAAGTTGTTATCGGGGTGTTGACACTGTTATTGTGGTTTTGGTGTTGTTATCATCGTGTTGATGATGTTATTGTGGTGTTGGTGTTGTTATCGGTGTGTTGGTGTTTTTATCGGGTGGTTGATGCTGTCACTGTGGTGGTGGTGTTGTTATCAGTGTGTTGGTACAGTTATTGTTGTGTTGGTGTTGACATCAGGGTGTTGGTGCTGTTATTGGGTTGCTGATTTTGTTATTGGGATGTTGGTGCTGTTATCGGGATGTTGGAGCTATGATTGTGGTGTTGGTTTGGTTATCGGGGTATTGATGTTGTTATCGGGGTGTTGGTGCTGTTATCGGGTGTTGGTGCTGTTATTGGTGTGCTGGTGCTGTTATCGTGATTTTGGTAATTTTATCAGAGTTTTGGTGCTTTTGTCAGTGTTTTGGTGCAGTTATTGTTGTGTTGGTGTTGACATCAGGGTGTTGGTGCTGTTAATGTGTTGCTGGTTTTGCTATCGGGATATTGGTGCTGTTATCGGGATGCTGGCACTATAATTGTGGTGTTGGTGTTGTTATCAGGGTATTGATGTTGTTATCGGGCTGTTGTTGCTGTTATCGGGCTGTTGGTGTTGTTTTCGGCGTGTTGGTGTCGTTATTGTGGTGTTGGCGCTGTTATCGGGATTTTGGTAATATTATCAGAGTTCTGGTGCTGTGTTCAGTATTTTGGTGCTGTTATCGGGTTGTTGGCGCTATAATTGTTGGGTTGGTGTTGTTATCAGGATATTGATGTTGTTATCGGGGTGTTGTTGCTGTTATCAGGTTGCTGGTATTGTTATCGGGGAGTTGGTGCTGTTATCGGGGTGTTGGTGCTATAATTGTGGTGTTGGTGTTGTTTAGCGGGGTGTTGGTGTTACTATCGGGGTTTTGGTATTATTATTGGGATGTTGGCGCTGTTACTGGCGTGTTGTTGCTGTTAATGGGATTTTGTGGCTGTTATCATCTTTTTGGTGCTGTTTCCGGTGTTTTGGTTTTGTTATTGTCGTTTTGGTGTTCCGATCGGCATGTTATGGGGGTTTTGGTGCTGCTATCGTTTCTTTGGTGCTGTTATCAGGGCTTTGGTGTTGTGATCAGGCTGTTTGTGTTGTTATCAGTGTTTTGATGCTGCTATTGGGATTCTGGTCCTGTTATCGTAGTTTTGGTGTTGTGATCGGTGTGTTTGTGCTGTTATCGGGTTGTTTTGGTGCTGTTATCGGGGTTTTGGTGCTGTTATCATGGTTTTGTTGCTGTTATCGGTGTGTTGGTGTTGTTATCGGGCGTTGGTGTTGTTATTGTGGTTTTGGTGTTGTTATTGGGATGTTCATGCAGTTATTATGGTTCTGGTGTTTCTATCGGGGTGTTGATGATGTTATTGTGGTGTTGGTGTTGTTACCAGTGTGTTGGTGTTTTTTTCGGGATGTTGATGCTGTTAGTGTGGTGTTGGTGTTGTTATCAGTGTGTTGGTACAGTTATTGTTGTGTTGGTGTTATCATTAGGGTGTTGGTGCTGTTATTGTTGTGTTTGTGTTGTTATTGGGGTGTTGGCGGTGTTATTGTGGTTTTGGTGTTGTTATCGTCGTGTTGATAATGTTATTGTGGTGTTGGTGTTGTTATTGGTGTGTTGCTGTTTTTATCGGGAGGTTGATGCTGTCACTGTGGTGGTGGTGTTGTTATCAGTGTGTTGGTACAGTTATTGTTGTGTTGGTGTTGTTATCGGGGGTTGGTGCTGTTATTGGGTTGCTGGTTTTTTTATTGGGATGTTGGTGCTGTTATCGGGATGTTGGCTCTATGATTGTGGTGTTGGTGTTGTTATCAGGGTATTGATGTTGTTATCGTGGTGTTGGTGCTGTTTTCGGTGTTCTGGTGCTGTTATCGGTGTGTTGGTGTTGTTTTCTGGGTGTTGGTGTTGTTATTGTGGTGTTGGTGCTGTTATTGGTGTGTTGGTGCTGTTATCCGGATTTTGGTAATTTTATCAGGGTTTTGGTGCTGTTTTCGGTGTTTTGGTGCTGGTAATGGAGTTTTGGTGTTGTGATAAGTGTGTTCATGTTGTTACCCGGCGTGTTGGTTCCTTTATCAGGGTTTTAGTTCTGTTATCGGGTCTTGATGTTCTGATTACTGTTTAGTTAGAGATAGCAGGATCTTGGTTCTGCTATCGGTGTTTTGATGTTGTGATCGGGTTGTTTGTGTTGTTATCATGATATTGCTGTTATTATCGAGATTTTGGTGCTATTATCGGGATTTTGGTGCTGTTATCGGGGATTTGGTGATGTTATCGGTTCTTTGGTGTTGTGACCTGTGTGTTTGTGTTGTTATCAGTGTTTTGGTGCTTTTATCGGGGCTTTGGTGTGGTAATTGGGGTGTTTGTGTTGTTTTCAGTGTTTTTGTGCTGCTTTCGGGGTTTTGGTGCTGTTATCGGGAGCTTGGTGCTGTTATCAGGGCTTTGGTGTTGCAATCGGTATATTTGTGTTGTTATCAGTGTTTTGGTGCTGCTGTCGGGGTTTTGGTGCTGTTATCGGGGTTTTGGTGTTGTTATCTGGTTTTTGGTGTTGTTATTGGTGTTTTGATGCTGTTATCGGGATTCTGGTGCTGTTATCGTAGTTTTGGTGTTGTGATCGGTTTGTTTGTGCTGTTATCGGTTGTTTTGGTGCTGTTATCGGGTTTTGGTGCTGTTATCATTGTTTTGTTGCTGTTATCGGTGTGTTGGTGTTGTTATCGGGCGTTGGTGTTGTTATTGTTGTTTTGGTGTTGTCATCAGGGTGTTGGTGTTGTTATTGTGTTGCTAGTTTTGCTATCGGGATGTTGGTGCTGTTATCGGGATGTTGGCGCTATAATTGTGGTGCTGATGTTGTTATCAGGGTATTGATATTGTTATCAGGGAGTTTGTTGCTGTTATCGGGGTGTTGCTGTTGTTCTCGGCGTGTTACTGTTCTTATTGTGCTGTTGGCACTGTTATCGGGATTTTGGTAATATTATCAGGGTTTTGGTGCTGCTGTTTTCGGTGCTCTGCTGCTGTTATATGAGTTTTAGTGTTGTGATCGGTGTGTCCATGTTGTTATCGACGTGTTGGTTCCTTTATCGGGGTTTTAGCACTGTTATCGGGGTCTTGGTGTTCTTATTAGTGCTTAGATGGAGATAGCCGGATTTTGGTGCTCTTATCGGTTTTTTGATGTTGTGATCGGTGTGTTTGTGTTGTTATGGCATTGGTGCTGTTATCGTGATTTTGGTGCTGTTATCGGAATTTCCGTGCTGTTATCAGGGTTTTGATGTTATCGGGGCTTTGGTGTTGTAATCTGGGTGCTTGTGTTGTTATCAGGTTTTTGGTGCCGTTATCGAGATTTGGCGCTGTTATTGGTGTTTTAGTGCTGCTGTCGGGGTTTTGGTGCTGTTATGAGGGTGTTGGTGCTCTTATCGGTGATTTGATGGTGTTATCGGGATTTTGGTGCTGTTATCGGGGTTTTGGTGTTGTTATCTAGTTTTTGGAGTTGTTATTGGTGTTTTGATGTTGTTATCGGGATTCTGGTGCTGTTATCGTAGTTTTGGTCTTGTGATCGGTGTGTTCATGCTGTTATCAGTTGTTTTGGTGCTGTTATCGGGGTTTTGGTGCTCATATCATGGTTCTGTTCCTGTTATCGGTGTGTTGGTGTTGTTATCGGGCATTGGTGTTGTTAGTGTGGTTTTGGCGTTGTTATCGGGATGTTCATGCAGTTATTATGGTTTTGGTGTTGCTATCATGGTGTTGATGATGTTATTGTGGTGTTGGTGTTGTTATCAGGGTGTTGGTGCTGTTATTGTTGTGTTTGTGTTGTTATTGTGGTGTTGGAGTGGTTATTTTTGTGCTGGTGCTGGTATCGGGATTTTGGTTATATTATCAGGGTTTTGGTGCTTTTTTGGTGTTTAGGCGCTGTTATTGGAGTTTTGGTGTTGTGATCAGTGTGTTCATGTTGTTATCGGCGTGTTGGTGCCTTTATCGGGGTTCTAGTGCTGTCTTCGGGGTCTTGATGTTCCTATTAGTGTTTTGATGGAAATAACAGGATTTTGGTGCACTTATCAGTGATTTGATGGTGTTATCGGGATCTCCGTGTTGTTATCGGGGTTTTGGTGCTGTAATCTGGCTTTTGGAGTTGTTATCAGTGTTTTGATGCTGTTATCGGGATTCTGGTGCTGTTATCGCAGTTTTGGTGTTGTGATCTGCGTCTTTGTGCTATTATCGGTTGTTTTGGCGCTGTTAGCGGGGTTTTGGTGCTGTTATCATGGTTTTGTTGCTGTTATTGGTGTGTTTTTTGTTGTTATCGCGCGTTGGTGTTGTTATTGTGGTTTTGGTGTTGTTATCGTCATGCTGATGATCTTATTGTTGTGTTGGTGTTGACATCAGAGTGTTGGTGCTGTTATTGTTGTGTTTGTGTTGTTATCGGGGTGTTCGTGCTGTTATTGGTTTGCTGGTGTTGTTATCGGTATGTTGGTGATGTTATTGGGGTGTTGCCGCTATAATTGTGGTGTTGGTGTTGTTATCAGGGTATTGATGTTGTTATCGGGGTGTTTGTGCTGTTATCGGGGCGTTGGTGTTGTTTTTGGGGTGTTGGTGTTATTGTGGTGTTGGCGCTGTTATTGGTGTCTTGCTGCTGTTATCGGGATTTTGGTAATATTATCAGGGTTTTGGTGCTGTTGTCGGTGTTTAGGTGCTGTTGTTGGAGTTTTGGTGTTGTGAGCAGTGTGTTCATGTCGTTATTGGCTTGTTGGTGCATTTATTGGGGTTTTGGTGCTTTTATCGGTGTCTTGGTGTTCTTATTAGTGTTTTGATGGAAGTAGTGGCATTTTGGTGCTCTTATTGATGTTTTCGTGTTGTGCTCGGGGTGTTTGTGTTGTTATCATGGTATTGGTGCTGTTATCGAGATTTTGGTGCTATTGTCGGGATTTTGATGCTGTTATCGGGGATTTGTTGATGTTATCGGGGCTTTGTGTTGTGATCTGTTTGTTTATGTTGTTATCAGTGTTTTGGTGCTGCTATCAGAGTTTTGGTGCTGTTATTGGGATTTTGGTGTTGTTATGGGGGTGCTGGTGCTCTTAACGTTGATTTTATGGTTTAACCAGGACTTTAGTGTTGTTATCGGGGTTTTGGTGTTGTGATCGCGGGTCTGAAGCTGTTATTGGGGTTTTCGTGTCGTGATCAGTGTGTTTGTATTGTTATCAGTGTTTTGGTGTTGATTTCGGTGTTTTGGTGCTGTTATCGGGATTTTGGTGCTGTTGTCGTGATTTTGGTGCTGTTATGGGGATGTTGGTGCTCATATCGGTGATTCGATAGTGTTATCGGGATTTTAGTGTTGTTATCGGGGTTTTGGTGTTGTGACCGGGGTTTTTGTATTGTTATCAGTGTTTTCGTGCTGCTTCTGGTGTTTTGGTGCTGTTCTCGGGAACTTGGTTCTGTTATCGTAGTTTTGGTTTTCTGATCGGTGTGTTGGTGTTGTTATCGGTGTGTTGTTGCTGTTATCGGGGTTTTGATGTTGTTACCAGTGTGTTGGAGTTGTTATCGGTGTTTTGATGCTGTTATCGTGATTCTGGTGCTGTTATCACAGTTTTGGTATTGTGATTGGGTTGTTTGTGCTGTTATCGGTTGTTTTGGTGCTGTTATCGTGATTTTGGTGCTGTTATGGGGTTTTGGTTCTCTTATCAGTGCTTTGATAGTGTTATCGGGATTTAGGGGTTGTTATCAGGGATTGCGGGTCTGATGCTGTTCTCGCGGTTTTGGTGTGGTGATCGGGGTGTTTGTATTGTTATCAGTGTTTTCATGCTGCTTCCGGGGTTTTGGTGCTGTTATCGGGAGCTTGGTTCTGTTATCGTAGTTTTGGTGTTGTGATCAGTTTGTTGGTGTTGTTATCGGTGTGTTGTTGCTGTTATCGGGGTTTTGATGTTGTTACCAGTGTGTTGGAGTTGTTATCGGTGTTTTGATGCTGTTATCGTGATTCTGGTGCTGTTATCACAGTTTTGGTATTGTGATTGGGTTGTTTGTGCTGTTATCGGTTGTTTTGGTGCTATTATCGCAGTTTTGGTGCTGTTATCATGGTTTGTTGCTGTTATCGGTGTGTTGGTGTTGTTGTCGGGTGTTGGTGTTGTTAGCGACGTGTTGATGATGTTATTGTGTTGTTGGTGTTGTTATAGGTGTGTTGGTGTTTTTATCGGCATGTTAATGCTGTTATTGTGGTGTTGGTTTTCTTATCGGTGTGTTGGTACTGTTATTGTGATGTTGGTGCTGTCATCAGTGTTTTTCTGTGTTTGTTTTGCTATTGGGGTGTTGGAGCTGTTATCGTGGCCTTGGCGCCATAATTATGGTGTGAGTGTTATCGGTTTTTTGATGTTGTTATCATGGTGTTGGTCCTGTTATTGGAGTGTTGGTGCTGTTATCGGGATTTTGTTGCTAATATCGGGTTTTGGTGCTGTTTTTGTTGTTTTGGTGCTCTTATTGGTGTTTTTGTGTTGTGATCAGTGTTTTTGTTTCTTTATTGCCGTGTGGGAACTGTTATTGGTGTTTTCGTGCTGTTATCTGGATTTTGGCTCTGTTATCGGGATTTTCAGTGATGTTATCGGGGCTTTGGTGATGTGATCTGGGTGTTTGTGTGGTTACCAGGGTTTTTGTGCTGTTATCGGGATTTTGGTGCTGGTTTCAGGGTTTTGGTGCTCTTATCAGTGTTTTGGTGTGATCGGTGTGTGTGTTTTTTTTATCGGCGTGTTGGCACTGTTATTGGGGTTTTGGTACTGTTACCGGGATTTTGGCTCTGTTATCGGGATTCAGGTGATGTTATCGGGGCTTTGGGGTTGTGATCTGGCAGTTTGTGTTGTTATCAGGGATTTGGTGCTGTTAATGACATCTTGGTGCTGTTATCGGTGTTTTGGTGTGGTGATTGGTGTTTTTGTATTGTTATCAGTGTTTTGGTTCTGCTTTTGGGGTTCTGGTGCTGTTATCGGGAGCTTGGTGCTGTTATCAGGGTTTTAGTGTTGTGATCTTGGCGTTTGTGTTGTTATCAGGGTTTTCGTGCTGTTTTCGGGATGTTGGTGCTGTTATCGCAGTTTTGGTGTTGTGATCGGTGTGTTTGTGCTGTTATAGGTTGTTTTGGTACTGTTATCGGTGTTTTGGTACTGTTACCATGGTTGTGGTGCTGTTATTGGTGTGTTGGTATTGTTATCGGGTGTTGGTGTTGTAAGTGGGGTGTTGGTGTTGTTATCGGGGTGTTGATGTTGTTATCGGGGTTTTGGCGCAGTTATTGGGGTGTTGGTGCTGTTATCGGGGTGTTGGTGCTGTTATCGGGATCTTGGTGTTGTTATCGGGCTCTTAGTGTTGTTATTGGGGTGTTGGTGTTGTTATTGGGCTGTTGTTGTTGTTATCTGAGTACTGGTGTTGTTATTGGGATTATTGGGGTATGGGTGCTGTTATTGGGGTTTAGGTCTTGTTACCTGTGTTTTGGTGTTGTTATTGGAATGTTGATGCTATTATTGTGCTTTTGGTGATGTTATCATAGTTTTGGTGTTGTTATCGGTTTGTTGGTGTTGTTATAGGGTGTTGGTGTTGTTAGTGGGGTGTTGGTGTTGTTATTTGGTTGTTGGCGCTGTTATCGGGGTGTTGGTGTTGTTGTTGTCGGGATGTTGGTGTTGTTATTGGGCTCTGGTGTTGTTATCAGTGTGTTGGTATTGTTATCGGGGTTTGGTGCTCTTATCGGGGTTTGATGTTGTTATCTGTGTGTTGGTGTTGTTATCCGGATTTTGATGCTGTTATGTGTGTTTTGGTGTTGTTATCGGGGTTTTGGTGTTCTCATCGGGATGTCGATGCTGTTATTACGGTGTTGGTGTTGTTATCAGGGTGTTGGTGTTTTTATCGGGATGTTGGTGCTGTTATTATTGTATTGGTGTTGTTATCGGTGTGTTGGTACTGTTGTTGTGTTGCTGTTGTTATCAGTGTGTTGGTGCTGTTATAGGCGTTTTGGTGTTCTTATGGTGTTTTGATGGAGATATCAGTATTTTGGTGCTGTTATCAGTGTTTTGGTGTTGTGATCCGGGTGTTGTTTTTTTTTTATTGGCGTGTTGGTACTATTATTGTTGTTTTGGTGCTGTTATCAGGGTTTTGTTGCTGTTATCGAGATTTTGGTGCTGTTATCGTGGTTTTGGTGTTGTGATCGATGTGTTTGTGCTTTTCTCGGTGTTTTGCTACCATTAACAGGATTTTGGTGCTGTTATCATGTTTTTGGTGCTGTTTTCGAGGTGTTGGTGTTGTTATCGGGATGTTGGTGTTGTGATTCTGGCGTTGATGTTGTTATATGTGTTTTGGTGCTGTTATTGGCACGTTTGGCTGTTATCGGGATTTTGGTGCTGTTATTGCAGTTTTGGTGTTGTGATCCGTGTTTTTGAGCTGTTATCATTTGTTTTGGTACTGTTATCGGGGTTTTGGTGCTGTTATCGGTGTGTTGGTGTTGTTATCGGGTGTTGGTGTTGTTAGTGGGGTGTTGGTGTTGTTATCTGGGTGTTGATGTTGTTATTGGGGTGTTGGCGCTGTTCCCGGCGTGTTGGTGTGTTATCGGGCTCTTGGTGTTGTTATTGGGTTCTTAGTGTTGTTATCAAAGTGTTGGTGTTGTTATCGGCGTGTTGGTGTTGTTACCGGGCTGTGATTGTTGTTATTGGAGTACTGGTGTTTTTATCAGTGTGTGGGTGTTGTTATCGGGGTGTTGGTGCTCTTATCGGTGATTTGATGGTGTTATCAGGATTTTAGTGCTGTTATCGGGTTTTGGTGTTGTGATCGCGGGTCTGATGCTGTTATCGGGGTTTTGGTGCGGTGATCAGCGTGTGTGTATTGTTATCAGTGTTTTGGTGCTACTTTCGGGGTTTTGTTGCTGTTATCTGGAGCTTGGTGCTGTTATCGGGGCTTTGGTGTTGTTATCGGTGTGTTGGTGTTGTTATCAGGTCTTGATGTTGTTATTTATGTGTTGGTGTTGTTATCAGTGTTTTGATGCTGTTATCAGGATTTTGGTGCTGTTATCATAGATTTGGTGTTGTGATCGGGGGTTTGTGCTGTTATCAGTTGTTCTGGTGCTGTTATCCTATTTTTGGTGCTGTTATCATGGTTCTGGTGCTGTTATCAGTGTGTTGGTGTTTTATCGGGTGTTGCTGCTGTTATCGGGGTATTAGCATTGTTATCGGGGTATTAGTGCTGTTACTAGTGTGTTGGTGTTGTTATCGGGGTGTTGGTGCTGTGGTGTTGTTGTTGAGATCTTGGTGTTGTTATCGGGGTGTTGGTGTTGTTATCGGGGAGTTGTTGCTGTTATTGATGTGTTGGTGTTGTTATCGGGTGTTGGGTGTTGTTATCTGGGTGTTGATGTTGTTTTCGGTGTTTTGGTGCTAGTATCGGAGTACTAGTGTTATAATCGGGGTGTTGGTGTTGTTATCGGAGTTTTGGTGCTTTTATTGGGTGTTAAGTATTGTTATCTGCGTTTTGGTGTTGTTATCGGGATGTTTATGCTGTTGTTGTGGTGTTGGTGTTGTTATCGGTGTGTTGATACAGTTATTGTTGTGTTGGTGTTGTTATCAGGGTGTTGGTGCTCTTATTGCTGTGTTTGTGTTGTTATTAGGGTGTTGGTGCTGTTATGGGTTGCTGCTGTTGTTATCGGGATGTTGGTGCTGTTATCGGAGTGTTGGCACTAAAATTGTGGTGTTGGTGTTGTTTTCGGGGTGTTGGTGTTGTTAATGTGGTTTTGGCGCTGTTATTGGTGTGTTGGTGCTGTTATCGGGATTTTAGTGATATTATCTGGGATTTGGTGCTGTTTTCGGTGTTTTGGTGCTGAGATCGGTGTTTTCATGTTGTTATCGGCTTGTTGGTGCCTTTATTGGAGTTTTAGTGCTGTTA
Source organism: Isurus oxyrinchus (assembly GCA_026770705.1). Classification (NCBI taxonomy): domain Eukaryota; kingdom Metazoa; phylum Chordata; class Chondrichthyes; order Lamniformes; family Lamnidae; genus Isurus; species Isurus oxyrinchus. Next base: position 140,385,481 of record JANJGN010000012.1, on the reverse strand, counting down.
TCGGGGTCTTGGTGCTCTTCTCAGTGTTTTGATGGAGATAGCAGGGTTCTGGTGCTCTTATCGGTGTTTTGGTGTTGTGATCGGTGTGTTTGTGTTGTTATCATGTTATTGGTGCTGCTGTCGAGATTTTGGTGCTGTTATCGGGATTTTGGTGGTGTTAGCGGGATTTTGGTGATGTTATCGGGGCTTTGGTGTTGTGATCTGAGTGTTTGTGTTGTTATCAGTGTTTTAGTGCTGTTATCGGGATTTGGTGCTGTTATCGGTGTTTTGGTGCTGCTGTCGGGTTTTGTTGCTGTTATGGGGGTGTTGGTGCTCTTACCGGTAATTTGATGGTGTTATCGGGATTTTGGTGTTGTTATTGGGGTTTTGGTGTTGTGATCGCGGGTCTGATGCTGTTATCGGGATTTTGGTGCTATTATCAGGGTTTTGGTGCAGTTTTCGGTGTTCTGGTGCTGTTATTGGAGTTTTGGTGTTGTGATCGGTGTGTTCATGTTTTTATAGGCGTGTTGGTGCCTTTATCGTGGTCTTGGTGCTGTTATCGGGGTCTTGATGTTCTTATTAGTGTTTTGATGGACGTAGCAGGATTTTGGTGCTCTTATCGGTGTTTTGATGTTACGATCGGTATGTCTGTGTTGTTATTATGGTATTGGTGCTGTTATCGAGCTCTGGTGCTGTTATTGTTGTTTTGGTGCTGCTGTCGGGGTATTGATGCTGTTATCGGTGTGTTGGTGTTGTTATCGGGCTCTTGTTATCGGGGTGTTGGAGTTGTTATCAGGGTTTTGATGTTATTATCTGGATTTACTATGGTTATCGGTGTTTTGGAGGTGCTATCGGGGTTTTGGTGCTGTTATCGTGGTTTTGGTGTTGTTATCGGTTTGTTAGTGTTGTTATAGGGTGTTGCTGTTGTTATAGGGGTTTGGTGCTCTTATCAGGGTTTTGATGTTGTTATCTGCGTGATGGAGTTGTTATCCAGGTTTTGATGCTGTTATCTGTGTTATCCTGTGTTATCGGGATGTTGATGCTGTTATTGTGGTGTTGGTGTTGTTATCGGATGTTGTTTTTATTGGGATGTTGATGCTGTTATTGTTGTGTTTCTGTTGTTATCGGTGTGTTGGTGCTGTTATTGTTGTGTTGCTGTTGTTATCGGTGTGTTGGTGCTGTTATCAGGTTGCTGGTATTGTTATCGGGGTGTTGGTGCTGTTATCGGGGTGTTGGTGCTATAATTGTGGTGTTGAGGTTTTTGTCGGGGTGTTGGTATTGCTATTGGTGTGTTCGTTTTGTTATCAGGGTGTTGGTTCTATAAATGTGGTGTTTGTGTTGTTTGTCAGGGTGTTGGTGTTACTATCGGGGTTTTGTTATTATTATTGGGGTGTTGGTGCTGTTACTGGCATTTTGTTGCTGTTATAAGGATTTTGGGGCTGTTATCATCTTTTTGGTGCTGTTTTCGGTGTTTTGGTGTTGTTATTGCAGTTTTGGTGTTGTAATCTGTGTGTCTGTGTTGTGCTCGGCGTGTTGGTGCTGTTATCTGAGTTTTGGTGCTGTTATCAGGGTTTTGGTGCTGTGATCAGAGTGTTTGTTTTTCTATCGGCGTGTTCGACTGTCATGGATGTTTTGGTACTATTATCGGTGTTTTGGTGCTGCTGTCGGGAGCTTGGTGCTGTTATCGGGGCTTTGGTGTTGTAATCTGTGTGTTTGTGTTGTTATCTGTCTTTGGGTGCTGCTATCGGGGTTTTGGTGCTGTTATGAGGGTATTGGTGTACTTATCGGTGATTGGATGGTGTTATCGAAATTTTGGTGTTGTTATCGGAGTTTTGGTGCTGTTATCTGGTATTTGGAGTTGTTATCGGTGTTTTGATGTTGTTATCGGGATTCTGGTCCTGTTATCGTAGTTTTGGTTTTGTGACCAGGGTGTTTGTGCGCTTATTGGTTGTTTTGGTGCTGTTATCGGGGTGTTGGTACTGTTATCATGGTTTTGTTGCTGTTATCAGTGTGTTGGTGTTGTTCTCGGGCGTTGGTGTTGTTATTGTGGTTTTGGTGTTGTTATCGGGGTGTTGATGCCATTATTGTGGTTTTGGTGTTGTTATCGTCGTGTTGATGATGTTATTGTGGTGTTGGTGTTGTTATCGGGGTGTTGGTGCTGTTATTGGGTTGCTAGTTTTGTTATTAGGATGTTGGTGCTGTTATCAGGATGTTGGCACTATGATTGTGGTGTTGTTGTTGTTATCAGAGTATTGATGTTGTTATCGGGGTGTTGGTGCTGTTATCGGTGTGTTGGCGCTGTTATTGGTGTGTTGGTGCTGTTATTGGTGGATTTTGGTAATATTATCAGGGTTTTGGTACTGTTTTTGGTGTTTTGATGCTGTTAATGGAGTTTTGGTGTTGTGATAAGTGTGTTCATGTTGTTAGCGGTGTGCTGGTTCCTTTATCAGGGTTTCAGTGCTGTTATCGGGGTCTTGATGTTCTGATTAGTGTTTAGTTGGAGGTGGCAGGATTTTGGTGTTCTTATCGGTGTTTTGATGTTGTAATCGGGGTGTTTGTGTTGTTATCATGGTACTGGTGCTGTTATCGAGATTATGGTGCTATTATTGGGATTTTGATGCTGTTATCGGGGATTTGGTGATGTTATCGGGGCTTTGGTGTTGTGATCTGTGTGTTTGTGTTGTTATCAGTGTTTAGGTGCTTTTATCGGGGTTTTGATGCTGTAATCGGGGTGTTTGTGTTGTTATCAGTGTTTTTGTGCTGCTTTCGGGGTTTTGGTGCATTTATTGAGGTTCAGGTGCTGTTGTCGGGGTTTTGGTGTTCTTATTAGTGTTTTGATGGAGGTAGTAGGATTTTGGTGCTGTTTACGGTGCTTTGGTGTTGTGCTCGGGGTGTTTGTGTTGTTATCATGGTATTGGTGCTGTTATTGAGATTTTGGTGCTATTATCGGGATTTTGATGCTGTTATCGGGGATTTGGTGATGTAATCGGGGCTTTGGTGTTGTGATCTGTGTGTTTGTGTTGTTATCAGTGTTTTGGTGCTGTTATCGGTGTTTTGGTGCTGCTGTCGGGAGCTTGGTGCTGTTATCGGTGCTTTGGTGTTGTAATTGGGGTGTTTGTGTTGTTATCAGTGTTTTAGTGCTGCTTTCGGGGTTTTGGTGCTGTTATCAGGGTTTTGGTGCTGTTATCGGGATTTTGATGGTGTTATCGGGGCTTTGGTGTTGTCATTTGGGTGTTTATGTTGTTATCAGGGTTTTGGTGCTGTTATCGAGATTTGGTGCTGTTGTCGGTGTTTTGGTGCTGCTGTCGGGGTTTTGGTGCTGTTATGAGGGTTTTGGTGTGCTTATCGGTGTGTTGATACTGTTATCGGAATTCTGGTGCTGTTATCATAGTTTTGGTGTTGTGATCGTGGTGTTTGTGCTGTTATCGGTTGTTTTCGTGCTGTTATCGGGGTTTTGGTGCTGTTATCATGGTTGTTTGCTGCTCTTGGTGTGTTGGTGTTGTTATTGGGCGTTGGTGTTGTTATTATGGTTTTGATGTTGTTATCGGGGTGTTGACACTGTTATTGTGGTTTTGGTGTTGTTATCGTCGTGTTGATGATGTTATTGTGGTGTTGGTGTTGTTTTCGGTGTGTTGGTGTTTTTTATCAGGAGGTTCATGCTGTCACTGTGGTGGTGGTGTTGTTATCAGTGTGTTGGTACAGTTATTGTTGTGTTGGTGTTGTCATCAGGGTGTTGGTGTTGTTATTGGGTTGCTGATTTTGTTATTGGGATGTTGGTGCTGTTATAGGGATGTTGGCGCCATGATTGTGCTGTTGGTGTTGTTATCAGGGTATTGATGTTGTTATCGGGGTGTTGGTGCTGTTATCGGGTGTTGGTGCTGTTATTGGTGTGTTGGTGTTGTTATCGTGCGTTGGTGTTGTTATTGTGGTTTTGGTGTTGGTATCGGGGTGTTGATGCTGTTATTGTGGTTTTGGTGCTGTTATCATTGTATTGATGATGTTATTGTGGTGTTAGTGCTTTATCGGTGTGTTGGTGTTTTTATCGGGAGGTTGATGCTGTCACTGTGGTGTTGGTGTTGTTATCAGTGTGTTGGTACAGTTATTGTTGTGTTGGTGTTGTCATCAGGGTGTTGGTGCTGTTATTGTGTTGCTGGATTTGTTATAGGGATGTTGTTGCTGTTATCAGGATTTTGGCGCTATAATTGTGGTGTTGGTGTTGTTATCAGGGTATTGATGTTGTTATCGGGGTGTTGGTGCTGTTATCATGGTTTTGTTGCTGTTATCGGTGTGTTGGTGCTGTTATCGGGGTTTTGGTGCTGTTATCTTGGTTTTCCTGCTGTTATTGTTGTGTTTGTGTGGTTATCGGGCGTTGGTGTTGTTATTCTGGTTTTGGTCTTGTTATCGGGGTGTTGACGCTGTTATTGTGGTTTTGGTGTTGTTATCATTGTTTTGATGATGTTATCGTGCTATTGGTGCTGTTATCGATATTTTTGTGCTGTTATCGGGATTTTGGTGCTGTAATCTGTATTTTGGTGCTGTTGTCGGGATTTTGATGTTGTTATCGGTGCTTTGGTGTTGTGATCTGGGTGTTTGTGCTGTTATCAGGATTTTGGTGCTGTTATCAAGATTTGGTGCAGTTATCGGTGTTTTGGTGCTGCTGTCGGGGTTTTGGTGCTGTTATGAGGGTGTTGGTGCGCTTATCGGTGATTTGATGCAGTTATCGGGATTTTGGTGTTGTTATCGTAGTTTTGGTGTTCTTATCGGTGTTTTGATGCTGTTATTGTGGTCTTGGTGTTGTTATCGGGGTTTTGATGATGTTATCGTTGTGCTGGTGTTATTATCGGTGTGTTGGTGTTTTTATTGGGATGTTAATGCTGTTACTGTGGTGTTGGTGTTGTTATCAGTGTGTTGGTGCAGTTATTGTTGTGTTGGTGTTGTCATCAGGGTATTGGTGCTGTTATTATTGTGTTTGTGTTGTTATCGGGATGTTGGTGCTGTTATCGAAGTGTTGGCAGTATAATTTTGGTGTTGGTGCTGTTATCGGGATGTTGATGTTTTTATTGGGGTGTTGGTGCTATTATCGAGGCCTTGGTGTTGTTTTCGGGGTGTCTGTGTTGTTATTGTGGTGTCGGCACAGTTATTGGTGTCTTGGTGCTGTTATCGGTATTTTGGTGATATTATCAGGGTTTTGGTGCTGTTGTCGGTGTTTTGGTGCTGTTATTGGGGTTTTGGTGTTGTGATCAGTGTGTTCATGTTGTTATCAGCGTGTTGGTGCATTTATTGGGGTTTTGGTGTTCTTATTAGTGTTTTGATGGAGTTAACAGAATTTTGGTGCTCTTATCGGTGTTCTGGTGTTGTGCTCGGTGTGTTTGTGTTATTATCATGGCATTGGTGCTGTTATCGAGATTTTGGTGCTATTATCGGGATTTCGATGCTGTTATCGGGGATTTGGTGTTGTTATCGGTGTCTTGGTGTCCTTATTAGTGTTTTGATGGAGGTAGCAGGTTTCTGGTGCACTTATCGGTGTTTTGGTGTTGTGCTCAGTTTGTTAGTGTTGTTATCATGGTATTGGTGCTGTTATCGAGATTTTGGTGCTATTATCAGGATCTTGATGTTGTTATCGGGGATTTGGTGATGTTATCGGGGCTTTGGTGTTGTGATATGTGTGTTTGCGTTGTTATCAGTGTTATGGTGCTGTTATACGTGTTTTGGTGCTGCTGTCGGGAGCTTGGTGCTGTTATCAGGGCTTTGGTATTTTAACCGGGGTGCTTGACTTGTTATCAATGTTTTGGTGCTGCTTTCGGGGTTTTGGTGCTGTTATCGGGAGCTTAGTGCTGTTATCGTGGATTTGGAGTAGTGATTGGGGTGTTTGTGTTGTTATCAGTGTGTTGGTGTTGTTATCGGGTGTTGGTCTTGTTATCAGTGCTTTGATGCTGTTATCAGGATTTTGGTGCTGTTATCGTAGTTCGGTGTTGTGATCGGGGTGTTTGTGCTGTTATCGGTTGTTTTGGTGCTGTTATCGTAATTTTGGTGCTGTTATCAGGGATTTGGTGCTGTTATCGGTGTGTTGGTGTTGTTATCGGGTGTTGGGGTTGTTATCAGGGTGTGGGTGCTGTGGTGTTGTTATCGGGGAGTTGTTGTTATCTGGGGGTTGGTGCTGTTATCGGGGTGTTGGTGTTGTTATCAGGGTGTTGGTGTTGTTATCGGAGTACTGGTGTTGTAATCGGGGTTTTGGTGTTTTTATCGTGGTGTTGGTGCTGTTATTGGGGTTTGCATGTTGTTATCTGGGTTTTAGTGTTGTTATCGGGGTGTTGATGATGTTATTGTGGTGTTGGTTTTGTTATCGGTGTGTTGGTGTTTTTATCGGGATGTTGATGCTGTTAGTGTGTTGTTGGTGTTGTTATCAGTGTGTTGGTACAGTTATTGTTGTATTGGTGTTGTCATCAGGGTATTGGTGCAGTAATTGGGTTGCTGGTGTTGTTCTCTGTATGTTGGTGCTGTTATCGGGGTGTTGGCACTATAATTGTGGTGTTGGTGTTGTTATCGGGGTATTGATGTTGTTATCAGGATTTTGGTGCTGTTATCGGGATTTTGATGATGTTACCGGGGCTTTGGTGTTGTGATCTGGGTGGTTGTGTTGTTATTAGGGTTTTGATGCACTAATCAGTGTTTTGGTGCTGTTATCGGTTCTTAGGTGTTGTAATCGGGGTGTTTGAGTTGTTATCAGTGTTTTGGTGCTGCTTTCACGGTTTTGGTGCTGTTATCGGGGGCTTGGTGCTGTTTTCGGGGTTTTGGTGCTGTTATCATGGTTTTGTTGCTGTTATCGGTGTGTTGGTGTTGTTATCGGGCGTTGGTGTTGTTATTGTAGTTTTGGTGTTGTTATTGGAGGGTTGATGCTGTTATTGTGGTTTTCGTGTTGTGATCGGGGTATTGATGATGTTATTGCAGTGTTGTTGTTATCAGGGTGCTGGTGTTTTTATTGGGTTGCTGATGCTGTTAGTGTGGTGTTGGTGTTGTTATCGGGGTATTGATGTTGTTATCGGGGAATTGGTGATGTTATCGGGCTTTGGTGTTGTGATCTGTGTGTTTGTGTTGTTATCAGTGTTTTGGTGCTGTTATAGGTGTTTTGGTGCAGTTGTTGGGAGCTTGGTGCTGTTATCGGAGCTTTGGTGTTTTAATCAGGGTGTTTGATTTGTTATCAGTGTTTTGGTGCTGCTTTTGGGGTTTTGGTGCTGTTATCGTGAGCTTAGTGCTGTTATCGGTGCTTTGATGTTGTGATCGGGGTGTTTGTGTTGTTATCCGTGTGTTGGTGCTGTTATTGGGTGTTGGTCTTGTTATCGGTGCTTTGATCCTGTTATCAGGATTTTGGTGCTGTTTTCGTAGTTTGGTGTTGTGATCGCGTGTTTGTGCTGTTATCGATTGTTTTGGTGCTGTTATCGTAGTTTTGGTGCTGTTATCATGGATTTGGTGCTGTTATCGGTGTGTTGGTGTTGTTATCGGGTGTTGGTGTTGTTATCGACATGTGGGTGCTGTGGTGTTGTTATTGGGCTCTTGGTGTTTTTATCAGGGTGTTGGTGTTGTTATTGGGGAGTTCTTGTTATCTGGGTGTTGGTGTTGTTATCAGGGTGTCGGTGTTGTTATCAGAGTACTGGTGTTGTAATCGGGGTGTTGGTGTTTTTATTGGGATGTTGGTGCTGTTATTGGGGTTTGCGTGTTATCTGGTTTTGGTGTTGTTATCAGGGTGTTGATGCTGTTATTGTGGTTTTGGTGTTGTTATCGGTGTGTTGGTGTTTTTATCGGGATATTGATGCTGTTAGTGTGGTGTTGGTGTTGTTATCAGCGTGTTGGTACAGTTATTGTTGTGTTGGTGTTGTCATCAGGGTGTTGGCGCTGTTATTGTTGTGTTTGTGCTGTTATCGGGGTGTTCGTACTATTATTGGGTTGCTGATGTTGTTATCTGTATGTTGGTGCTGTTATCGAGGTGTTGGTGTTATAATTGTGGTGTTGGTGTTGTTATCGGTGTATTGATATGGTTTTCGGGATTATGGTGCTATTATCGGGATTTTGATGCTGCTATCGAGGATTTGGTGATGTTATTGGGGCTTTGGTGTTGTGATCTGTGTGTTGGCGCTGTTCTTGGTGTGCTGGTGCTGTTATCGGGATTTTGGTAATATTATCAGGGTTTTGGTGCTGTTTTCGGTGTTTTGGAGCTGTTATTGGAGTTTTGGTGTTGTGATCGGTGTGTTCATGTTGTTATCAGCGTGTTGGTGCCTTTATCGGGGTTTTAGTGCTGTTATCGGGGTCTTGGTGTTCTTATTAGTGTTTTGATGGAGATAGCAGGATTTTGGTGCTCTTATTGGTGTTTTGATGTTGTGAACGGGGTGTTTGTGTTGTTAACATGGTATTGGTGCTGTTATCGATATTTTTGTGCTGATATTGGGATTTTGGTGCTGTTATCGGGATTGTGGTGCTGTTGTCGGGATTTTGATGTTGTTATCGGGGCTTTGGTGTTGTGATCTGTGTGTTTGTGTTGTTATCAATGTTTTCGTGCTGTTATCATGGTTTTGTTGCTGTTACCGGTGTGTTGGTGTTATTATCAGGCGTTGGTGTTGTTATTGTGGTTTTGGTGTTGTTATTGTCGTTTTGATGATGTTATTGTGTTGTTGGTGTTGTTATCGGTGTGTTGGTGTTTTTATCGGAAGGTTGAAGCTGTCACTGTGGTATTGCTTTTGTTATCAATGTGTTGGTACAGTTATTGTTGTGTTGGTGTTGTCATCAGTGTGTTAGTGCTGTGATTGTTGTGTTTGTGTTGTTATCAGGGTTTGGTGCTGTTATTGGGTTGCTGGTTTTGTTATCGGAATGTTGGTGCTGTTATCGGGATTTTGGCGCTATAATTGTGGTGTTGTTGTTGTTATCAGGGTGTTGATGTTGTTATGGGGGGTGTTGATGCTGTTATCGGGGTGTTGGTGTTTTTTTCGGGGTGCTGGTGTTGTTATTGTGGTGTTGGCGCTGTTCTTGGTGTGCTGGTGCTGTTATCGGGATTTTGGTAATATTATCAGGGTTTTGGTGCTGTTTTCAGTGTTTTGGTGCTGTTATTGGAGTTTTGGTGTTGTGATCGGTGTGTTCATGTTGTTATCAGCGTGTTGGTGCCGTTATCGGGGTTTTAGTGCTGTTATCGGGGTCTTGGTGTTCTTATTAGTGTTTTGATGGAGATAACAGTATTTTGGTGCTCTTATCGGTGTTTTGATGTTGTGATCGGGGTGTTTGTGTTGTTATCATGGTATTGGTGCTGTTATCGATATTTTTGTGCTGATATTGGGATTTTGGTGCTGTTATCGGGATTTTGGTGCTGTTGTCGGGATTTTGATGTTGTTATCGGGGCTTTGGTGTTGTGATCTGGGTATTTGTGCTGTTACAGGTTTTTGGTGCTGTTATCAAGATTTGGTGCTGCTGTTGGGCTTTTGGTGCTGTTATGAGAGTATTGGTGTGCTTATCGACGATTTGATGCTGTTATCGGGATTTTGGTGTTGTTACCTGGGTTTTGGTGTTGTTATCTGGTTTCTGGAGTTGTTCTTGGTGTTTTGATGCTGTTATCGGGATTCCGGTGCTGTTATCGTAGTTGTGGTGTTGTTATCAGTGTGTTGATGCTGTTAATGTGGTTTTGGTGTTGTTATCGAGATTTTGGTGATATTATTAGGTTTTTGGTGCTGTTGTCGGTGTTTTGGTGCTGTTAGTGGAGTTTGGGTGTTGTGATCAGTGTGTTTATGTTGTTATCGGCGTGTTGATGTGCTTATTGGGGTTTTGGTGCTGTTATCGGGGTCTTGGTGTTCTTATTAGTGTTTTGATGGAGGTAGCAGGATTTTGGTGCTCTTATCGGTGTTTTGATGTTGTGATCGGGGTGTTTGTGTTGTTATCATGGTATTGGTGCTGTTATCGATATTTTTGTGCTGATATTGGGATTTTGGTGCTGTTATCGGGATTTTGGTGCTGTTCTCGGGACTTTGATGTTGTTATCGGGGCTTTGGTGTTGTGATCTGGGTATTTGTGCTGTTGTAGGTGTATTGGTGCTGCTGCCAGGTGCTTGGTTCTGTGATCGGGGCTTTGGTGCTGTGATCGGGGTGTTTGTGTTGTTAGCAGTGTGTTGGTGCTGTTATCGGGTGTTGGTCTTGTTATCGGTGCTTTGATGCTGATATCAGGATTTTGGTGCTATTATCATAGTTTGGTGTTGTGATCGGGGTGTTTGTGCTGTTATTGGTTCTTTTGGTGCTGTTATCGTAGTTTTGGTGCTGTTATCAGGGATTTGGTGCTGTTACCGGTGTGCTGGTGTTGTTATCGGGTGTTGGTGTTGTTATCGGCATGTGGGTGCTGTGGTGTTGTTATTGGGCTCTTGGTGTTTTTATCGGGGTGTTGGTGTTGTTATTGGGGAGTTGTTGTTATGTGGGTGTTGGTGTTGTTATCGGGGTGTTGGTGTTGTTATCAGGGTGTTGGTGTTGTTATCGGAGTACTAGTGTTGTAATCACGGTGTTGGTGTTTTTATCGGGATGTTGGTGCTGTCCTTGGGGTTTGCGTGTTGTTATCTGGGTTTTGGTGTTGTTATCGGGGTGTTGATGTTATTGTGGTGTTGGTGTTATTATCGGTGTGTTGGTGTTTTTATTGGAATGTTGATGCTGTTAGTGTGGTGTTGGTGTTGTTATCAGTGTGTTGGTACAGTTATTGTTGTGTTGGTGTTGTCATCAGGATGTTAGTGCTGTTATTGTTGCGTTTGTGTTGTTATCGGGGTCTTCGTGCTGCTATTGGGTTTCTGGTGGTGTTATCAGTATGTTGGTGCTGTTATCGGGCTGTTGGCGCTATAATTGTGGTGTTGGTGTTGTTATCGCGGTATTGATGTTGTTATCGGGTTTTTGGTGCTGTTATCGGGATCTTGATGATGTTATCGGGGCTTTGGTGTTGTGATCTTGGTGTTTGTGTTGTGATCAGGGTTTTGGTGCACTTATCGGTGTTTTGGTGCTGTTATCGGGGCTTAGGTGTTGTAATCGGGGTGTTTGAGTTGTTATCAGAGTTTCGATGTTGCTTTCAGGGTTTTGGTACTGTTATCGGGACCTTGGAGCTGTTAGCGGGGTTTTGATGCTGTTATCGTGGTTTTGTTGCTGTTATCAGTGTGTCGGTGTTGTTAGGGGGCATTGGTGTTGTTATTGTGGTTTTGGTGTTGTTATCGGGTTGTTGATGCTTTTATTGTGGTTTTAGTGTTGTGATCGGAGTATTGATGATGTTATTGTGGTGTTGGTGTTGTTATCGGGGTGTTGGTCCTGTTCTTGGATTGTTGATTTTTTTATCGGGATGTTGGTGCTGTTATCGGGATGTTGGCGCTATAATTGTGGTATTGGTGTTGTTATCAGTGTATTGATGTTGTTATCGGGGTGTTGGTGCTGTTATCAGTGTGTTGGTGTTGTTTTCGGGTTGTTGGTGTTGTTATTGTGGTTTTGGCGCTGTTATTGGTTTGTTGCTGCAGTTTTCAGGATTTTTGTAATATTATCAGGGTTTTGGTGCTGCTTTCGGTGTTTTGGTGCTGTTATTGGAGTTTTGGTGTCGTGCTCGGGGTGTTTTTGTTGTTATCATGGTATTGGTGCTGATATCGAGATCCTGGTGGTATTATCGGGATTTTGATGCTGTTATCGGTGATTTGGTGCTGTTATCGGGGCTTTGGTGTTGTAATCGGGGTGTTTGTGTTGTTATCAGTGTTTTGGTGCTGCTCTCGGGGTTTTGGTGCTGTTATCGTGATTTTGGTGCTATTATCTGGATTTTGATGATGTTTTCGGTGCTTTGGTGTTGCGATCTGGGTGTTTGTGTTGTTATGAGGTATTTGGTGCTGTTATCGCGATTTGGTGCTGTTATCAGTGTTTTGGTGCTGATATTGGGTTTTTGGTGCTGTTATCTGGATTTTGGTGCTGTTGTCGGGATTTTGATGATGTTATCAGGGCTTTGGTGTTGTGATCTGGGTGTTTGTGCGGTTACAGGTTTTTGGTGCTGTTATCAAGATTTGGAGCTGTTATCGGTGTTTTGGTGCTGCTGTCGGGGTTTTGGTGAGTTATGAGGGTATTGGTGTGCTTATCGATGATTTGATGCTATTATCGGGATTTTGGTGTTGTTACCTGGGTTTTGTTGTTGTTATCTGGTTTCTGGAGTTGTTATCGTTGTTTTGATGCTGTTATTGTGTTTTGATGTTGTTATCGGAATTTTGTTGATATTATCAGGGTTTTGGTGCTGTTGTCCGTGTTTTGGTGCTGTTATTGGAGTTGTGGTGTTGTGATCAGTGTGTTCATGTTATTATCAGCGTGTTGATGCACTTATTGGGGTTTTGGTGCTGTTATCGGGGTCTTGGTGTACTTTTGAAGGAGATAGCAGGATTTTGGTGCTCTTATCGGTGTTTTGGTGTTGTGCTCGGGGTGTTAGTGTTGTTATCATGGTATTCGTGCTGTTATCATGTTTTTGGTGCTATTATCGGGATTTTGATGCAATTATCGGGGATGTTATCGGGGCTTTGGTGTTGTGATCCGTGTGTTTGTGTTGTTGTCAGTGTGTTGGTGCTTTTATAGGTGTATTGGTGCTGCTGTCGGGAGCTTGGTGCTGTTTTCGGGGCTTTGCTGTTGTGATCGGGGTGCTTGTGTTGTTATCAGTGTGTTGGTGCTGTTATCTGGTGTTGGTCTTGTTATCGGTGCTTTGATGCTGATATTGGGATTTTGGTGCTTTTATCGTAGTTTGGTGTTGTGATCGGGGTGTTTGTGCTGTTATCGGTTGTTTTGGTGCTGTTATCAGGTATTTGGTGCTGTTATTGGTGTGTTGGTGTTGTTATCGGGTGTTGGTTTTGTTATCGGGATGTGGGAGCTGTGGTGTTGTTATCGGGCTCTTGGTGATTTTATCGGGGTGTTGGTGTTATCTGGGAGTTGTTGTTATGTGGGTGTTGGTGTTGTTATCGGGGTGTTGGTGCTGTTTTTATCAGGGTGTTAGTGCTCTTATTGGGGTTTGCGTGCTGTTATCGGTGTATTGATGTTCTTATTGGTATTATGGTGCTATTATCGAGATTTTGATGCTGTTATCGGGGATTTGGTGATGTTATCAGGGCTTTGGTGTTGTGATCTATGTGTTTGTGTTGTTATCAGTGTTTTGGTGCTTTTATCATGGTTTTGTTGCTGTTATCGGCGTGTTGGTTTTGTTATCAGGCGTTGGTGTTGTTATTGTGGTTTTAGTGTTGTTAAAGGGCTGTTGACGCTGTTATTGTGGTTTTAGTGTTGTTATTGTCGTGTTGATGATGTTATTGTGGTGTTGGTGTTGTTATCGGGGTGTTGGTGTTTTTATCGGAAGGTTAAAGCTGTCACTGTGTTATTGTTGTTGTTATCAGTGTGTTGGTACAGTTATTGTTGTGTTGGGGTTGTCATCAGGGTGTTGGTGTTGTTATCGGAGTACTGGTGTTGTAATCAGGGTGTTGGTGTTTTTATCGGGATGTTGGTGCTGTTCTTGGGGTTTGCGTGTTGTTATTTGGGTTTTGGTGTTGTTATCGGGGTGTTGATGATGTTATTGTGGTGTTATCGGGATGTTGGCGCTATAATTGTGGTGTTGGTGTTGTTATCAGTGTATCAATGTTATTATCGGGGTGTTGGTGCTGTTATCGGTGTGTTGGTGTTGTTTTCGTGGTGTTGGTGTTGTTATTGTGGTGTTGGTGCTATTATTGGTGTGTTTCTGCTGTTATCGGGATTTTTGTAATATTATCAGGGTTTTGGTGCTGTTTTCGGTGTTTTGGTGCTGTTATTGGAGTTTTGGTTTGGTGATCAGTGTGGTCATGTAGTTATCGGCGTGTTGGTGCATTTATTGGGGTTTTGGTGATGTTATCGGGGCCTTGGTGTTTTGATGGAAGTAGCAGGATTTTGGTGCTCTTATCGATGTTTTGGTGTTGTGCTCGGGGTGTTTGTGTTGTTATCATGGTATTGGTGCTGTTATCATGCTTTTGGTGCTATGATTGGGATTTTGATGCTGTTATCGGGGATTTGGTGATGTTATCGGGGTTTTGGTGTTGTGATCGGCATGTTTGTGTTGTTATCAGTGTTTTCGTGCTGTTATTGGGTGTTGGTCTTGTTATCGGTGCTTTGATGCTGATATTGGGATTTTGGTGTTGTTATCGTAGTTTGGTATTGTGATCGGTGTGTTTGTGCTGTTATCGGTTGTTTTGGTGCTGTTATCGTAGTTTTGGTGCTGTGATCAGGTATTTGGTGCTGTTATCAGTGTGTTGGTGTTGTTATCGGGTGTTGGTGTTGTTATCGGGATGTGGGTGCTGGGGTGCTGTTATCGGTCTCTTGGTGTTTTTATCGGGGTGTTGGTGTTGTTATTGGGGAGTTGTTGTTATGTGGGTGTTGGTGTTGTTATCCGGGTGTTGGTGTTGTTATCAGTGTGTTGGTGCTGTTATCAGGTGTTTGTCTTGTTATCGGTGCTTTGATGCTGATATTGGGATTTTGGTGCTGTTATCGTAGTTTGGTGTTGTGATCGGCGTATTTGTGCTGTTATCGGCTGTTTTGGTGCTGTTATTGTAGTTTTGGTGCTGTTATCAGGTATTTAGTGCTGTTATCGGTGTGTTGGTGTTATCGGGTGTTGGTGTTGTTATCGGGATGTGGGTGCTGTGGTGTTGTTATCGGGCTCTTGGTGTTTTTATTGGGGTGTTGGTGTTGTTATAGGGGAGTTGTTGTTATGTGGGTGTTGATGTTGTTATCGGGGTGCTGGTGTTGTTATCAGGGTGTTGGTGTTTTTATCGGAGTGTTAGTGCTGTTATTGGGGTTTGCGTGTTGTTATCTGGGTTTTGGTGGTGTTACCGGGTTGTTGAAGCTGTTATTGTGGTTTTGGTGTTGTTATCGGGGTGTCGATTATGTTATTGTCGTGTTGGTGTTGTTATCGGTGTGTTGGTGTTTTTATCAGGTGTTGATGCTGTTAGTGTGGTGTTGGTGTTGTTATCAGTGTCTTGGTACAGTTATTGTTGTGTTGGTGTTATCAGCAGTGTGTTGGTGCTGTTATTGTTGTGTTTGTGTTGTTGTCGGGGTGTTAGTACTGTTATTGGGTTGCTGGTGTTGTTATCTGTATGTTGGTGCTGTTATCAGGATGTTGGCACTATAATTGTGGTGTTGGTGTTGTTATCGGTGTATTGATGTTGTTATCGGGATTCTGGTCCTGTTATCGGGATTTTGATGATATTATCGGGGCTTTGGTGTTGTGGTCTGAGTGCTTGTGTTGTTATCAGGCTTTTGGTGCGCTTATCAGTATTTTGGTGCTGTTATCGGGGCTTAGGTGTTGTAATCGGGATGTGTGAGTTGTTATCAGTGTGTTGGTGCTGCTTTTGGGGTTTTGGTGCTGTCATCGGGAGCTTCGTGCTGTTATCTGGGTTTTGGTGCTGCTATCATGGTTTTGTTGCTGTTATCAGTATGTTGGTGTTGTTATCGGGCATTGGTGTTGTTATTGTGGTTTTGGTGTTGTTATCGGGGTGTTGATGCTGTTATTGTGGATTTGCTGTTGTTATCGGGGTGTTGATGATCTTATTGCGGTGTTGGTGTTGTTATCGTGGTGTTGGTGTTTTTATTGGGTTGTTGATGCTGTTAGTGTGGTGTTGATGTTGTTATCGGGGTATTGATGCTGTTATTGGGGTACTGGTGCTATTATCGGGGAGTTGGTGTTGTTTTCGGCGTGTTGGTGTTGTTATTGTCGTGTTGACACTGTTATTGGTGTCTTGGTGCTGTTATCGGGGTGTTGATGCTGCTATTGTGGTTTTGGAGTTGTTATCAGTGTGTTAGTGTTTTTATCGGGAGGTTGACGCTGTTAGTGCGGTGTTGGAGTTGTTATCGGGGTGTTGATGATGTTATTGTGTTGTTGGTGTTATCGGTGTGTTGGTGTTTTTATCGGGAGGTTGATGCTGTTAGTGTGGTGTTGGTGTTGTTATCGGGGTGTTGATGATGTTATTGTGGTGTTGGTGTTGTTATCGGTGTGTTGGTGTTTTTATCAGGATGTTGATGCTGTTAGTGTGGTGTTGGCGTTGTTATCAGTGTGTTGGTACAGTTATTGTTGTTTTGGTGTTGGCATCCGGGTGTTGGTGCTGTTATTGTTGTGTTTGTGTCGTTATTGGGGTTTTCGTGCTGTTATTGGGTTGCTGGTGTAGTTATCTGTATGTTGGTGCTGTTATCGTGGGTTTGGCACTATAATTGTGGTGTTGATGTTGGTATCGGGGTATTGATGTTGTTGTCGGGATTTTGGTGCTGTTATCGGGATTTTGGTGATGCTATCAGGGCTTTGGTGTTGTGATCTTGGTGTTTGTGTTGTTATCAGGGTTTTGATGCGCTTATCAGTGTTTTGGTGCTGTTATCAGGGCTTAGGTATTGTAATCGGTGTGCTTGAGTTGTTATCAGAGTTTTGGTGCTGCTTTCGGGGTTTTGGTGCTGTTATCGGGAGCTTGGTGCTGTTATCGGGGTTTTGGCGCTGTTATCATGGTTTTGTTACTGTTATCAGTGTGTTGGTGTTGTTATCGGGCGTTGGTGTTGTTATTGTGGTTTTGGTGTTGTTATCAGGGTGTTGACGCAGTTATTGTGGTTTTGGTATTGTGATCGGAGTATTGATGATGTTACTGCGGTGTTGGTGTTGTTATCGGGGTGTTGGTGTTTTTATCAGGTTGTTGATGGTCTTAGTGTGGTTTTGGTGTTGTTATCGGGGTGTTGGTGCTATTATGGGGGCTTTGGTGTTGTTTTCAGCGTGTTGGTGTTGTTATTGTGGTGTAGGCGCTGTTATTGGTGTCTTGGTGCTGTTATCGGGATTCTGGTGATATTATCAGGGTTCTGGTGCTGTTGTCGGTGTTTTGGTGCTGTTATGGGGGGTGTGGATGCTGTTATTGTGGTTTTGATGTTGTTATCATCATGTTGATGATGTTATTGTGGTGTTGGTGTTGTTATCAGTGTGTTGGTGTTTATATGGGAAGGTTGATGCTGTTAGTGTGCTGTTGCTGTTGTTATCATTGTGTTGGTACAGTTATTGATGTGTTTGTGTTGTTATGGGTGTGTTCGTGCTGTTATTGCATTGCTGGTGGTGTTATCTGTATGTTGGTGCTGTTATCGGGGTGTTGGCGCTATAATTGTGGTGTTGATGTTGTTATCGGGCTTTTGGTGCTCTTATCGGGATCTTGTTGATGTTATCGGGGATTTGGTGTTGTGATCTTGGTGTTTGTGTTGTTATCAGGGTTTTGCTGCACTTATCAGTGTTTTGGTTCTGTTATCGGGGCTTAGGTGTTGTAATCAGTGTTTTTGAGTTGTTATCAGAGTTTTGGTGTTGCTTTCAGGGTTTTGGTGCTGTTATCGGGAGCTTGGTGCTGTTATCGGGGTTTTGGTGCTGTTATCATGGTTTTGTTACTGTTATCGGTGTGTTGGTGTTGTTATCGGGCGTTGGTGTTATTATTGTGGTTTTGGTGTTGTTATCGGGGTGTTGATGCTTTTATTGTGGTTCTGGTATTGTGATCGGAGTGTTGATGATGTTATTGCGGTGTTGGTGTTGTTATCGGGGTGTTGGTGTTTTATCGGGTTGTTGATGCTGTTAATGTGGTGTTGGTGTTTTTATCGGGGTGTTGGTGCTATTATGGGGGCTTTGATGTTGTTTTCAGCGTGTTGGTGTTGTTATTGTAGTGTTGGCACTTTTATTGCTTTCTTGGTGCTGTTATCGGGAGTTTGGTGATATTATCAGGGTTCTGGTGTTGTTGTCGGTGTTTTGGTGCTGTTATGGGGGGTGTTGATGCTGTTATTGTGGTTTTGATGTTGTTATCATCATGTTGATGATGTTATTGTGGTGTTGATGTTGTTATCAGTGTGTTGGTGTTTTTATCGGGAGTTTGATGCTGTTAGTGTGCTGTTGGTGTTATCATTGTGTTGGTACAGTTATTGTTGTGTTGGTGTTGTCATCAGGGTTTTGATGCTGTTATTGTTGTGTTTGTGTTGTTATTGGGGTGTTGGTGCTCTTATAAGATTGTTGGTTTTGTTATCCTGATGTTGGTGCTGTTATTGGGAATTTGGCTCTATAATTGTGGTGTTGGTGTTGTTATCAGTGTATTAATGTTGTTATCGGGGTGTTGGTGCTGTTATCGGTGTGTTGGTGTTGTTTTCGGGTTGTTGGTGTTGTTATTGTGGTGTTGGCGCTGTTATTGGTGTGTTGCTGCTGTTATCGGGATTTTTGTAATATTATCAGTGTTTTGGTGCTTTTTTCGGTGTTTTGTTGCTGTTATTGTAGTTTTGGTGTTGTGATCAGTGTGGTCATGTAGTTATCGGCATGTTGGTGCATTTATTGGGGTTTTGGTGCTGTTATCGGGGCCTTGGTGTTCCTATTAGTATTTTGATGGAGGTAGCAGGATTTTGGTGCTCTTATCGGTGTTTTGCTGTTGTGCTCGGGGTGTTAGTGTTGTTATCATGGTATTGGTGCTGTTTGGTGCTATTATCGGGATTTTGATGCTGTTATCGGTGATTTGATGATGTTATCGGGGCTTTGTTATTGTGATCCGTGTGTTTGTGTTGTTATCAGTGTTTTGGTGCTGTTATCGGTGTTTTGGTGCTGCTGCCGGGAGCTTGGTGCTGTTATCGGAGCTTTGGTGTTGTAATCGGGATCTTTGTGTTGTTATCAGTGTTTTGGTGCTGCTCTCAGGCTTTTGGTGCTGTTATCGGTGTGTTGATGCTGTTATTGTGTTTTTGGTGTTGTTAACTTCATGTTGATGATGTTATTGTAGTGTTGGTGTTGTTATCAGTGTGTTGGTGTTTTTATCAGGAGGTTGATGCTGTTAGTGTGGTGTTGGTGTTGTTATCATTGTGTTGATACAGTTATTGTTGTGTTTGTGTTGTTATCGGGGTGTTGGTGCTGTATTAGGATTGCTGGTTTTGTTATCAGAATGTTGGTGTTGTTATCGGCATGTGGGTGCTATGCTGTTGTTATTGGGCTCTTGGAGTTTTTATTGGTGTGTTGGTTTTGTTATTGGGGAGTTGTTGTTAACAGGTTGTTGGTGTTGTTATCGGGGTGTTGCTGTTGTTATCAGGGTGTTGGTGTTGTTATCGGGGTGTTGCTGTTGTTATCAAGGTGTTGGTGTTGTTAGCGGAGTACCGGTGTTGTAATCGGGGTGTGGTTGTTTTTAACAGGATGTTGGTGCTGCTTTTGGAGTTTGCGTGCTGTTACCTGGGTTTTGGTGTTGTTATCGGGGTTTTGAAGATTTTATTGTGGTGTTGGTGTTGTTATCGGTGTGTTGGTGTTTTTATCGGAATGTTGATGCTGTTAGGGTGGTGTTGGTGTTGTTATCAGTGTGTTGGTACTGTTATTGTTGTGTTGGTGTTGTCATCAGGGTGTTGGTGCTGTGATTGTTGTGTTTGTGTTGTTATCGGGGTGTTCGTGCTGTTATTGGGTTGCTGGTGGTGTTGTCTGTATTTTGGTGCTGTAATCGGGGTGTTGGCGCTATAATTGTGGTGTTGATGTTGTTATCGGGGTATTGATGTTGTTATCGGGCTTTTGGTGCTGTTATCGGGATCTTGATGATGTTATCGGGGCTTTGGTGTTGTGATCTTGGTGTTTGTGTTGTTATCAGGATTTCTGTGTGCTTATCAGAGTTTTGGTGCTGTTATCGGGCTTAGGTGTTTTAACCGGGGTGTTTGAACTGTTATCAGAGTTTTGGTGTTGAATTCGGAGTTTTCGTGCTGTTATTGGGAGCTTGGTGCAGTTATCGGGGTTTTGGTGCTGTTATCATGGTTTTGTTGCTGTTATCAGTGTGTTGGTGTTGTTATCAGGCATTGGTGTTGTTATTGTGGTTTTGGTGTTGTAATCGGGGTGTTGATGCTTTTATTGTGGTTTTGGTGTTGTGATCGGAGTATTGATGATGTTATTGCGGTGTTGGTGTTGTTATCGGGGTGTTGGTGTCTTTATCAGGTGGTTGATGCTGTTAGTGTGGTGTTGGTGTTGTTATCGAGGTGTTGGTGCTATTATCGGGGCTTTGGTGTTGTTTTTGGCGTGTTGGTGTTGTTATTGTGGTGTTGACGCTGTTATTGGTGGCTTGGTGCTGTTATCAGGATTTTGGTGATATTATCAGGGTTCTGGTGCTGTTGTCGGTGTTTTGGTGCTGTTATAGGGGGTGTTGATGCTGTTATTGTGGTTTTGATGTTGTTATCATCATGTTGTTGATGTTATTGTGGTGTTGGCGTTGTTATAATTGTGTTGGTATTGTTAACGGGAGGTTGATGCTGTTAGTGTGCTTTTGGTGTTGTTATCATTGTGTTGGTACAGTTATTGTTGTGTTGGTGGTGTCATCAGTGTTTTGATGCTGTTATTGTTGTGTTTGTGTTGTTATTGGGGTGTTGCTGCTCTTATAGGATTGTTGGTTTTCTTATCGAGATGTTGTTGCAGTTATCGGGATATTGGCGCTATAATTGTGGTGTTGGTGTGGTGTTGTTATCAGTGTGTTTATGTTTTTATGGGGAGGTTGATGCTGTTAGTGTGCTGTTGGTGTTGTTATCATTGTGTTGGTACAGTTATTAGTTGTGTTTGTGTTGTTATAGGTGTGTTCGTGCTGTTATTGGTTTGCTGGTGGTGTTATCTGTATGTTGGTGCTGTTATCGGGATGTTGGCACTATAATTGTGGTTTTGGTGTTGTTATCCGTGTATTGATGTTGTTATCGTGGTGTTGGTGCTGTTATCGGTGTGTTGGTGTTGTTTTCGGGGTGCTGGTGTTGTTATTGTGGTGTTGGCGCTGTTATTGGTGTGTTGCTGCTGTTATCGGGATTTTTGTAATATTATCGGGATTTTGTTGCTGTTTTCGGTGTTTCGGTGCTGTTATTGTAGTTTTGGTGTTGTGATCAGTGTGGTCATGTAGTTATCGGCGTGCTGGTGCATTTATTGGGGTTTTGGTGTTGTTATCTGGGCCTTGGAGTTCTTATTAGTGTTTTGATGGAGATAGCATGATTTTGGTGCTCTTATTGGTGTTTTGGTGTTGTGCTCGGAGTGTTTGTGTTGTTATCATGGTATTGGTGCTGTTATCGAGATTTTGGTGCTGTTATAGGTGTTTTGGTGCTGCTGCCGGGAGCTTGGGGTTGTTATCGGGGCTTTGGTGTTGTAATCGGGGTGTTTGTGTTGTTATCAGTGCTTTGGTGCTGCTCTCGGGGTTTTGGTGCTGTTTTCGGTGTGTTGATACTGTTATTGTGTTTTTGGTGTTGTTATCATCATGTTGATGACGTTATTGTGGTGTTGGTGTTGTTATCATTGTGTTGGTACAGTTATTGTGTTGGTGTTGTCATCAGTGTGTTGTTCCTGATATTGTTGTGTTTGTTTTGTTATCGGGGTGTTGGTGCTGTTATAGAATTGCTGGTTTTGTTATCGGGATGTTGGTGTTGTTATCGGCATGTGGGTGCTGTGCTGTTGTTATTGGGCTCTTGGTGTTTTTATCGAGGTGTTGGTGTTGTTATTGGGGAGTTGTTGTTATCTGGGTGTTGGTGTTGTTATCGGGGTGTTGGTGTTGTTATCGGGCTGTTGCTGCTGTTATCGGGATCTTGATGATGTTATCGGGGCTTTGGTGTTATGATCTTGGTGCTTGTGTTGTTATCAGGGTTTTGGTGCGCTTATTAGTGTTTTGGTGCTGTTATCGGGGCTTAGGTGTTGTAATCGGGGTGTTTGAGTTGTTATCAGAGATTTGGTGTTGCTTTCGGGGTTTTGGTGCTGTTATCGGGTGCTTGGTGCTGTTATCGGGGTTTTGGTGCTGTTATCATGGTTTTGTTGCTGTTATCAGTGTGTTGGTGTTGTTATCGGGGTCTTGGCGCTCTAATTGTGGTGTTGATGTTGTTATCGGCGTATTGATGTTGTTATCGGGCTTCTGGTGCTGTTATCGGGATCTTGATGACGTTATCGGGTCTTTGGTGTTGTGATCTTGGTGTTTGTCTTGTTATCAGGGTTTTGGTTCGTTTATCAGTGTTTTGGTGCTGTTATCGGGAGCTTGGTGCTGTTATCGGGGTTTTGGTGCTGTTATCATGGTCTTCTTGCAGTTATAAGTGTGTTGGTGTTGTTATCGGGCATTGGTGTTGTTTTTGTGGTTTTGGTGTTGTTATCGAGGTGTTGATGCTTTCATTGTGGTTCTGGTATTGTGATCGGAGTATTGATGTTATGCGATGTTGGTGTTGTTATCGGGGTTTTGGTGTTTTTATCAGGTTGCTAATGCTGTTAGTGTGGTGTTGGTGTTGTTATCGGGGTGTTGGTGCTATTATCGGGGCTTTGGTGTTGTTTATGGCGTGTTGGTGTTGTTATTGTGGTGTTGACGCTGTTATTGGTGGCTTGGTGTTGTTATCGGGATTTTGGTGATATTATCAGGGTCCTGGTGCTGTTGTTGGTGTTTTGGTGCTATTATACGGGGTGTTGATGCTGTTATTGTGATTTTTGTATTGTTATCATCATGTTGATGATGTTATTGTGGTCTTGCTGTTGTTATCAGTGTGTTGGTAAAGTTATTGTTGTGTTTGTGTTGTTATCGGTGTGTTCGTGCTCTTATTGGGTTGCTGGTCGTGTTATCTGTATGTTGGTGCTGTTATCGGGTTGTTGGCGCTATAATTGTGGTGTTGATGTTGTTATCGGTGTATTGATGTTGTTATCGGGCTTCTGGTGCTGTTATCAGGATCTTGATGATGTTATCGGGGCTTTGGTCTTGTGATCTTGGTGTTTGTGTTGTTATCAGAGTTTTGGTGCGCTTATCAGTGTTTTGGTGATGTTATCGGGAGCTTGTTGCTGTTATCGGGGTTTTGGTGCTGTTATCATGGTCTTCTTGCAGTTATCAGTGTGTTGGTGTTGTTATCGGGCATTGGTGTTGTTATTGTGGTTTTGGTGTTGTTATCGGGGTGTTGATGCTTTTATTGTGGTTCTGGTATTGTGATCGGAGTATTAATGATGTTATTGCGGTGTTGGTGTTGGTATCGGGGTTTTGGTGTTTTCATCAGGTTGCTAATGCTGTTAGTGTGGTGTTAGTGTTGTTATCGAGGTGTTGGTGCTATTATCGGGGCTTTGGTGTCGTTTTTGGCGTGTTGGTGTTGTTATTGTGGTGTTGACGCTGTTATTGGTGGCTTGGTGCTGTTATCGGGATTTTGATAATATTATCAGGGTTCTGGTGCTGTTGTCGGTGTTTTGGTGCTGTTATAGGGGGTGTTGATGCTGTTATTGTGGTTTTGATGTTGTTATCATCATGTTGATGATGTTACAGTGGTGTTGGCGTTGTTATAATTGTGTTGGTATTCTTAATAGGAGGTTGATGCTGTTAGTGTGCTTTTGGTGTTGTTATCATTGTGTTGGTACAGTTATTGTTGTGTTGGTGCTGTCATCAGCGTTTTGATGCTGTTATTGTTGTGTTTGTGTTGTTATTGGGGTGTTGCTGCTCTTATAGGATTGTTGGTTTACTTATCGGGATGTTTTTGCTGTTATCGGGATATTGGCGCTATAATTGTGGCGTTGGTGTTGTTATCAGTGTATTGATGTTTTTATGGGGAGGTTGATGCTGTTAGTGTGCTGTTGGTGTTGTTATCATTGTGTTGGTACAGTTATTGTTGTTTTTGTGTTGTTATCGGTGTGTTCGTGCTGTTATTGGGTTGCTGGTGGTGTTATCTGTATGTTGGTGCTGTTATCGGGATGTTGGCACTATAATTGTGGTTTTGGTGTTGTTATCCGTGTATTGATGTTGTTATCGTGGTGTTGGTGCTGTTATCGGTGTGTTGGTGTTGTTTTCGGGGTGCTGGTGTTGTTATTGTGGTGTTGGCGCTGTTATTGGTGTGTTGCTGCTGTTATCGGGATTTTTGTAACATTATCAGGATTTTGTTGCTGTTTTCGGTGTTTCGGTGCTGTTATTGTAGTTTTGGTGTTGTGATCAGTGTGGTCATGTAGTTATCGGCGTGCTGGTGCACTTATTGGTGATTTTGGTGTTGTTATCTGGGCCTTGGTGCTCTTATCAGTGTTTTGATGGAGGTAGCATGATTTTGGTGCTCTTATCGGTGTTTTGGTGTTGTGCTCGGAGTGTTTGTGTTGTTATCATGGTATTGGTGCTGTTATCGGGATTTTGGTGCTATTATCGGGATTTTGATGCTGTTATCGGTGATTTGGTGATGTTATCGGGGTTTTGTTGTTGTAATCGGGGTGTTTGTGTTGTTATCAGTGCTTTGGTGCTGCTCTCGGGGCTTTGGTGCTGTTATAGGTGTTTTGGTGCTGCTGCCGGGAGCTTGGTGCTGTTATCAGGGCTTTGGTGTTGTAATCGGGGTGTTTGTGTTGTTATCAGTGCTTTGGTGCTGCTCTCGGGGTTTTGGTGCTGTTATCGGTGTATTGATACTGTTATTGTGTTTTTGGTGTTGTTATCATCATGTTGATGACGTTATTGTGGTGTTGGTGTTGTTATCATTGTGTTGGTACAGTTATTGTGTTGGTGTTGTCATCAGTGTGTTGTTCCTGATATTGTTGTGTTTGTTTTGTTATCGGGGTGTTGGTGCTGTTATAGGATTGCTGGTTTTGTTATCGGGATGTTGGTGTTGTTATCGGCATGTGGGTGCTGTGCTGTTGTTATTGGGCTCTTGGTGTTTTTATCGAGGTGTTGGTGTTGTTATTGGGGTGTTGTTGTTATCTGGGTGTTGGTGTTGTTATCGGGGTGTTGGTGTTGTTATCGGGCTTTTGCTGCTGTTATCGGGATCTTGATGATGTTATCGGGGCTTTGGTGTTGTGATCTTGGTATTTGTGTTGTTATCGGGTTTTGGTGCACTTATCAGTGTTTTGGTGCTGTTATCGGGGCTTAGGTGTTGTAATCGGGGTGTTTGAGTTGTTATCAGAGTTTTGGTGTTGCTTTCGGGGTTTTGGTGCTGTTATCGGGAGCTTGGTGCTGTTATCGGCGTTTTGGTGCTGTTATCATGGTTTTGTTGCTGTTATCAGTGTGTTGGTGTTGTTATCGGGCACTCGTATTGTTATTGTGGTTTTGGTGTTGTTATCGGAGTGTTGATGCTTTTATTGTGGTTCTGGTATTGTGATCGGAGTATTAATGATGTTATTGCCGTGTTGGTGTTGTTATCGGGGTTTTGGTGTTTTTATCAGGTTGCTAATGCTGTTAGTGTGGTGCTGGTGTTGTTATCGGGGCGTTGGTGCTATTATCGGGGCTTTGGTGTTGTTTTTAGCGTGTTGGTGTTGTTATTGTGGTGTTGACGCTGTTATTGGTGGCTTGGTGCTGTTATCAGGATTTTGGTGATATTATCAGGGTTCTGGTGCTGTTGTCGGTGTTTTGGTGCTGTTATAGGGGGTGTTGATGCTGTTATTGTGGATTTGATGTTGTTATCATCATGTTGATGATGTTATTGTGGTGTTGGCGTTGTTATAAGTGTGTTGGTATTGTTAACGGGAGGTTGATGCTGTTAGTGTGCTTTTGGTGTTGTTATCATTGTGTTGGTACAGTTATTGTTGTGTTGATGCTGTCATCAGTGTTTTGATGCTGTTATTGTTGTGTTTGTGTTGTTATTGGGGTGTTGGTGCTCTTATAGGATTATTGGTTTTCTTATCGGGATGTTGGGGCTGTTATCGGGATATTGGCGCTATAATTGTGGTGTTGGTGTTGTTATCAGTGTATTGATGTTGTTATCGGGGTGTTGGTGCTGCTATCGGTGTGTTGGTCTTGTTTTCGGGTTGTTGGTGTTGTTATTGTGGTGTTGGCGCTGTTATTGGTGGCTTGGTGCTGTTATCAGGATTTTGGTGATATTATCAGGGTTCTGGTGCTGTTGTCGGTGTTTTGGTGCTGTTATAGGGGGTGTTGATGCTGTTATTGTGGTTTTGATGTTGTTATCATCATGTTGATGATGTTATTGTGGTGTTGGCGTTGTTATAAGTGTGTTGGTATTGTTAACGGGAGGTTGATGCTGTTAGTGTGCTTTTGGTGTTGTTATCATTGTGTTGGTACAGTTATTGTTGTGTTGATGCTGTCATCAGTGTTTTGATACTGTTATTGTTGTGTTTGTGTTGTTATTGGGGTGTTGGTGCTCTTATAGGATTATTGGTTTTCTTATCGGGATGTTGGGGCTGTTATCGGGATATTGGCGCTAGAATTGTGGTGTTGGTGTTGTTATCAGTGTATTGATGTTGTTATTGGGGTGTTGGTGCTGCTATCGATGTGTTGGTCTTGTTTTCGGGTTGTTGGTGTTGTTATTGTGGTGTTGGCGCTGTTATTGGTGTGTTGCTGCTGTTATCGGGATTTTTGTAATATTATCAGTGTTTTGGTGCTGTTTTCGGTGTTTTGGTGCTGTTATTGGAGTTCTGGTGTTGTGATCAGTGTGGTCATGTAGTTATCGGCGTGTTGGTGCATTTATTGGGGTTTTGGTGCTGTTATCGGGGCCTTGGTGTTCTTATTAGTGTTTTGATGGAGGTAGCAGGATTTTGGTGCTCTTATCGTTGTTTTGGTGTTGTGCTCGTAGTATTTGTGTTGTTAACATGGTATTGGTGCTGTTATCGAGATTGTGGTGCTATTATCGGGATTTTGATGCTGTTATCGGTGATTTGGTGATGTTATCGGGGCTTTGTTGTTGTGATCAGTGTGTTTGTATTGTTATTAGTGTTTTGGTGCTGTTATGGGTGTTTTGGTGCTGCTGCCGGGAGATTGGTGCTGTTTTCGGGGTGATGATGCTGTTATTGTGGTTTTGACGTTGTTATCATCATGTTGATGATGTTATTGTGGTCTTGCTGTTGTTATCAGTGTGTTGGTAAAGTTATTGTTGTGTTTGTGTTGTTCTCGGTGTGTTCGTGCTCTTATTGGGTTGCTGGTCGTGTTATCTGTATGTTGGTGCTGTTATCGGGGTGTTGGCGTTATAATTGTGGTGTTGATGTTGTTATCGGTGTATTGATGTTGTTATCGGGCTTCTGGTGCTGTTATCGGGATCTTGATGATGTTATCGGGACTTTGGTGTTGTGATCTTGGTGTTTGTGTTGTTATCAGAGTTTTGGTGCACTTATCAGTGTTTTGGTGATGTTATCGGGAGCTTGGTGCTGTTATTGGGGTTTTGGTGCTGTTATCATGGTCTTCTTGCAGTTATCAGTGTGTTGGTGTTGATATCGGGCACTCGTGTTGTTATTGTGGTTTTGGTGTTTTTATCGGGGTGTTGATGCTTTTATTGTGGTTCTGGTATTGTGATCGGAGTATTAATGATGTTATTGCAGTGTTGATGTTGTTATCGGGATTTTGGTGTTTTTATCAGGTTGCTAATGCTGTTAGTGTGGTGTTGGTGTTGTTATCGGGGTGTTAGTGCTATTATCGGGGCTTTGGTGTTGTTTTTGGCGTGTTGGTGTTGTTATTGTGGTGTTGACGCTGTTATTGGTGGCTTGGTGCTGTTATCAGGATTTTGGTGATATTATCAGGGTTCTGGTGCTGTTGTCGGTGTTTTGGTGCTGTTATAGGGGGTGTTGATGCTGTTATTGTGGTTTTGATGTTGTTATCATCATGTTGATGATGTTATTGTGGTGTTGGCGTTGTTATAAGTGTGTTGGTATTGTTAACGGGAGGTTGATGCTGTTAGTGTGCTTTTGGTGTTGTTATCATTGTGTTGGTACAGTTATTGTTGTGTTGATGCTGTCATCAGTGTTTTGATGCTGTTATTGTTGTGTCTGTGTTGTTATTGGGGTGTTGGTGCTCTTATAGGATTATTGGTTTTCTTATCGGGATGTTGGGGCTGTTATCGGGATATTGGCGCTATAATTGTGGTGTTGGTGTTGTTATCAGTGTATTGATGTTGTTATTGGGGTGTTGGTGCTGCTACCGATGTGTTGGTCTTGTTTTCGGGTTGTTGGTGTTGTTATTGTGGTGTTGGCGCTGTTATTGGTGTGTTGCTGCTGTTATCGGGATTTTTGTAATATTATCAGTGTTTTGGTGCTGTTTTCGGTGTTTTGGTGCTGTTATTGGAGTTCTGGTGTTGTGATCAGTGTGGTCATGTAGTTACCGGCGTGTTGGTGCATTTATTGGGGTTTTGGTGCTGTTATCGGGGCCTT
Source organism: Isurus oxyrinchus (assembly GCA_026770705.1). Taxonomy (NCBI): domain Eukaryota; kingdom Metazoa; phylum Chordata; class Chondrichthyes; order Lamniformes; family Lamnidae; genus Isurus; species Isurus oxyrinchus. The sequence continues at coordinate 140,357,446 of JANJGN010000012.1, read as the reverse complement.
GGTGTTCTTATTAGTGTTTTGATGGAGGTAGCAGGATTTTGGTGCTCTTATCGTTGTTTTGGTGTTGTGCTCGTAGTATTTGTGTTGTTAACATGGTATTGGTGCTGTTATCGAGATTGTGGTGCTATTATCGGGATTTTGATGCTGTTATCGGTGATTTGGTGATGTTATCGGGGCTTTGTTGTTGTGATCAGTGTGTTTGTATTGTTATTAGTGTTTTGGTGCTGTTATGGGTGTTTTGGTGCTGCTGCCGGGAGATTGGTGCTGTTTTCGGGGTGATGATGCTGTTATTGTGGTTTTGACGTTGTTATCATCATGTTGATGATGTTATTGTGGTCTTGCTGTTGTTATCAGTGTGTTGGTAAAGTTATTGTTGTGTTTGTGTTGTTATCGGTGTGTTCGTGCTCTTATTGGGTTGCTGGTCGTGTTATCTGTATGTTGGTGCTGTTATCGGGGTGTTGGCGTTATAATTGTGGTGTTGATGTTGTTATCGGTGTATTGATGTTGTTATCGGGCTTCTGGTGCTGTTATCGGGATCTTGATGATGTTATCGGGACTTTGGTGTTGTGATCTTGGTGTTTGTGTTGTTATCAGAGTTTTGGTGCACTTATCAGTGTTTTGGTGATGTTATCGGGAGCTTGGTGCTGTTATTGGGGTTTTGGTGCTGTTATCATGGTCTTCTTGCAGTTATCAGTGTGTTGGTGTTGATATCGGGCACTCGTGTTGTTATTGTGGTTTTGGTGTTTTTATCGGGGTGTTGATGCTTTTATTGTGGTTCTGGTATTGTGATCGGAGTATTAATGATGTTATTGCAGTGTTGATGTTGTTATCGGGATTTTGGTGTTTTTATCAGGTTGCTAATGCTGTTAGTGTGGTGTTGGTGTTGTTATCGGGGTGTTGGTGCTATTATCGGGGCTTTGGTGTTGTTTTTGGCGTGTTGGTGTTGTTATTGTGGTGTTGACGCTGTTATTGGTGGCTTGGTGCTGTTATCAGGATTTTGGTGATATTATCAGGGTTCTGGTGCTGTTGTCGGTGTTTTGGTGCTGTTATAGGGGGTGTTGATGCTGTTATTGTGGTTTTGATGTTGTTATCATCATGTTGATGATGTTACTGTGGTGTTGGCGTTGTTATAATTGTGTTGGTATTCTTAATAGGAGGTTGATGCTGTTAGTGTGCTTTTGGTGTTGTTATCATTGTGTTGGTACAGTTATTGTTGTGTTGGTGCTGTCATCAGCGTTTTGATGCTGTTACTGTTGTGTTTGTGTTGTTATTGGGGTGTTGGTGCTCTTATAGGATTATTGGTTTTCTTATCGGGATGTTGGGGCTGTTATCGGGATATTGGCGCTATAATTGTGGTGTTGGTGTTGTTATCAGTGTATTGATGTTGTTATTGGGGTGTTGGTGCTGCTACCGATGTGTTGGTCTTGTTTTCGGGTTGTTGGTGTTGTTATTGTGGTGTTGGCGCTGTTATTGGTGTGTTGCTGCTGTTATCGGGATTTTTGTAATATTATCAGTGTTTTGGTGCTGTTTTCGGTGTTTTGGTGCTGTTATTGGAGTTCTGGTGTTGTGATCAGTGTGGTCATGTAGTTACCGGCGTGTTGGTGCATTTATTGGGGTTTTGGTGCTGTTATCGGGGCCTTGGTGTTCTTATTAGTGTTTTGATGGAGGTAGCAGGATTTTGGTGCTCTTATCGTTGTTTTGGTGTTGTGCTCGTAGTATTTGTGTTGTTAACATGGTATTGGTGCTGTTATCGAGATTGTGGTGCTATTATCGGGATTTTGATGCTGTTATCGGTGATTTGGTGATGTTATCGGGGCTTTGTTGTTGTGATCAGTGTGTTTGTATTGTTATTAGTGTTTTGGTGCTGTTATGGGTGTTTTGGTGCTGCTGCCGGGAGATTGGTGCTGTTTTCGGGGTGATGATGCTGTTATTGTGGTTTTGACGTTGTTATCATCATGTTGATGATGTTATTGTGGTCTTGCTGTTGTTATCAGTGTGTTGGTAAAGTTATTGTTGTGTTTGTGTTGTTATCGGTGTGTTCGTGCTCTTATTGGGTTGCTGGTCGTGTTATCTGTATGTTGGTGCTGTTATCGGGGTGCTGGCGCTGTAATTGTTGTGTTGATGTTGTTATCGGTGTATTGATGTTGTTATCGGGCTTCTGGTGCTGTTATCGGGATCTTGATGACGTTATCGGGTCTTTGGTGTTGTGATCTTGGTGTTTGTCTTGTTATCAGGGTTTTGGTTCGTTTATCATTGTTTTGGTGCTGTTATCGGGAGCTTGGTGCTGTTATCGGGGTTTTGGTGCTGTTATCATGGTCTTCTTGCAGTTATAAGTGTGTTGGTGTTGTTATCGGGCATTGGTGTTGTTTTTGTGCTTTTGGTGTTGTTATCGAGGTGTTGATGCTTTCATTGTGGTTCTGGTATTGTGATCGGAGTATTGATGATGTTATTGCGATGTTGGTGTTGTTATCGGGCTTTTGGTGTTTTTATCAGGTTGCTAATGCTGTTAGTGTGGTGTTGGTGTTGTTATCGGGGTGTTGGTGCTATTATCGGGGCTTTGGTGTTGTTTATGGCGTGTTGGTGTTGTTATTGTGGTGTTGACGCTGTTATTGGTGGCTTGGTGTTGTTATCGGGATTTTGGTGATATTATCAGGGTCCTGGTGCTGTTGTTGGTGTTTTGGTGCTGTTATAGGGGGTGTTGATGCTGTTATTGTGGTTTTGATGTTGTTATCATCATGTTGATGATGTTACTGTGGTGTTGGCGTTGTTATAATTGTGTTGGTATTCTTAATAGGAGGTTGATGCTGTTAGTGTGCTTTTGGTGTTGTTATCATTGTGTTGGTACAGTTATTGTTGTGTTGGTGCTGTCATCAGCGTTTTGATGCTGTTATTGTTGTGTTTGTGTTGTTATTGGGGTGTTGCTGCTCTTATAGGATTGTTGGTTTACTTATCGGGATGTTGTTGCTGTTATCGGGATATTGGCGCTATAATTGTGGCGTTGGTGTTGTTATCAGTGTATTGATGTTTTTATGGGGAGGTTGATGCTGTTAGTGTGCTGTTGGTGTTGTTATCATTGTGTTGGTACAGTTATTGTTGTTTTTGTGTTGTTATCGGTGTGTTCGTGCTGTTATTGGGTTGCTGGTGGTGTTATCTGTATGTTGGTGCTGTTATCGGGATGTTGGTACTATAATTGTGGTTTTGGTGTTGTTATCCGTGTATTGATGTTGTTATCGGGGTGTTGGTGCTGTTATCGGTGTGTTGGTGTTGTTTTCGGGGTGCTGGTGTTGTTATTGTGTTGTTGGCGCTTTTATTGGAGTGTTGCTGCTTTTATCGGGATTTTTGTAATATTATCGGGATTTTGTTGCTGTTTTCGGTGTTTCAGTGCTGTTATTGTAGTTTTGGTGTTGTGATCAGTGTGGTCATGTAGATATCGGCGTGCTGGTGCATTTATTGGGGTTTTGGTGTTGTTATTCGGGCCTTGGTGTTCTTATTAGTGTTTTGATGGAGGTAGCATGATTTTGGTGCTCTTATCGGTGTTTTGGTGTTGTGCTCGGAGTGTTTGTGTTGTTATCATGGTATTGGTGCTGTTATCGGGATTCTGGTGCTATTATCGGGATTTTGATGCTGTTATCGGTGATTTGGTGATGTTATCGGGGCTTTGTTGTTGTAATCGGGGTGTTTGTGTTGTTATCAGTGCTTTGGTGCTGCTCTCGGGGCTTTGGTGCTGTTATAGGTGTTTTGGAGCTGCTGCCGGGAGCTTGGGGCTGTTATCGGGGATTTGGTGTTGTAATCGGGGTGTTTGTGTTGTTATCAGTGCTTTGGTGCTGCTCTCGGGGTTTTGGTGCTGTTATCGGTGTGTTGATACTGTTATTGTGTTTTTGGTGTTGTTATCATCATGTTGATGATGTTATTGTGGTGTTGGTGTTGTTATCATTGTGTTGGTACAGTTATGGTGTTGGTGTTGTCATCAGTGTGTTGTTCCTGATATTGTTGTGTATGTTTTGTTATCGGGGTGTTGGTGCTGTTATAGGATTGCTGGTTTTGTTATCGGGATGTTGGTGTTGTTATCGGCATGTGGGTGCTGTGCTGTTGTTATTGGGCTCTTGGTGTTTTTATCGAGGTGTTGGTCTTGTTATTGGGGTGTTGTTGTTATCTGGGTGTTGGTGTTGTTATCGGGGTGTTGGTGTTGTTATCGGGCTGTTGCTACTGTTATCGGGATCTTAATGATGTTATCGGGGCTTTGGTGTTATGATCTTGGTGCTTGTGTTGTTATCAGGGTTTTGGTGCGCTTATCAGTGTTTTGGTGCTGTTATCGGGGCTTAGGTGTTGTAATCGGGGTGTTTGAGTTGTTATCAGAGATTTGGTGTTGCTTTCGGGGTTTTGGTGCTGTTATCGGGTGCTTGGTGCTGTTATCGGGGTTTTGTTGCTGTTATCAGTGTGTTGGTGTTGTTATCGGGGTGTTGGCGCTATAATTGTGGTGTTGATGTTGTTATCGGGGTATTGATGTTGTTATCGGGCTTCTGGTGCTGTTATCGGGATCTTGATGACGTTATCGGGTCTTTGGTGTTGTGATCTTGGTGTTTGTCTTGTTATCAGGGTTTTGGTTCGTTTATCATTGTTTTGGTGCTGTTATCGGGAGCTTGGTGCTGTTATCGGGGTTTTGGTGCTGTTATCATGGTCTTCTTGCAGTTATAAGTGTGTTGGTGTTGTTATCGGGCATTGGTGTTGTTTTTGTGGTTTTGGTGTTGTTATCGAGGTGTTGATGCTTTCATTGTGGTTCTGGTATTGTGATCGGAGTATTGATGATGTTATTGCGATGTTGGTGTTGTTATCGGGGTTTTGGTGTTTTTATCAGGTTGCTAATGCTGTTAGTGTGGTGTTGGTGTTGTTATCGGGGTGTTGGTGCTGCTATCGGTGTGTTGGTCTTGTTTTCGGGTTGTTGGTGTTGTTATTGTGGTGTTGGCGCTGTTATTGGTGGCTTGGTGCTGTTATCAGGATTTTGGTGATATTATCAGGGTTCTGGTGCTGTTGTCGGTGTTTTGGTGCTGTTATAGGGGGTGTTGATGCTGTTATTGTGGTTTTGATGTTGTTATCATCATGTTGATGATGTTATTGTGGTGTTGGCGTTGTTATAAGTGTGTTGGTATTGTTAACGGGAGGTTGATGCTGTTAGTGTGCTTTTGGTGTTGTTATCATTGTGTTGGTACATTTATTGTTGTGTTGGTGCTGTCATCAGCGTTTTGATGCTGTTACTGTTGTGTTTGTGTTTTTATTGGGGTGTTGCTGCTCTTATAGGATTGTTGGTTTACTTATCGGGATGTTGTTGCTGTTATCGGGATATTGGCGCTATAATTGTGGCGTTGGTGTTGTTATCAGTGTATTGATGTTTTTATGGGGAGGTTGATGCTGTTAGTGTGCTGTTGGTGTTGTTATCATTGTGTTGGTACAGTTATTGTTGTTTTTGTGTTGTTATCGGTGTGTTCGTGCTGTTATTGGGTTACTGGTGGTGTTATCTGTATGTTGGTGCTGTTATCGGGATGTTGGTACTATAATTGTGGTTTTGGTGTTGTTATCCGTGTATTGATGTTGTTATCGGGGTGTTGGTGCTGTTATCGGTGTGTTGGTGTTGTTTTCGGGGTGCTGGTGTTGTTATTGTGTTGTTGGCGCTTTTATTGGAGTGTTGCTGCTTTTATCGGGATTTTTGTAATATTATCGGGATTTTGTTGCTGTTTTCGGTGTTTCAGTGCTGTTATTGTAGTTTTGGTGTTGTGATCAGTGTGGTCATGTAGATATCGGCGTGCTGGTGCATTTATTGGGGTTTTGGTGTTGTTATTCGGGCCTTGGTGTTCTTATTAGTGTTTTGATGGAGGTAGCATGATTTTGGTGCTCTTATCGGTGTTTTGGTGTTGTGCTCGGAGTGTTTGTGTTGTTATCATGGTATTGGTGCTGTTATCGGGATTCTGGTGCTATTATCGGGATTTTGATGCTGTTATCGGTGATTTGGTGATGTTATCGGGGCTTTGTTGTTGTAATCGGGGTGTTTGTGTTGTTATCAGTGCTTTGGTGCTGCTCTCGGGGCTTTGGTGCTGTTATAGGTGTTTTGGAGCTGCTGCCGGGAGCTTGGGCTGTTATCGGGGATTTGGTGTTGTAATCGGGGTGTTTGTGTTGTTATCAGTGCTTTGGTGCTGCTCTCGGGGTTTTGGTGCTGTTATCGGTGTGTTGATACTGTTATTGTGTTTTTGGTGTTGTTATCATCATGTTGATGATGTTATTGTGGTGTTGGTGTTGTTATCATTGTGTTGGTACAGTTATGGTGTTGGTGTTGTCATCAGTGTGTTGTTCCTGATATTGTTGTGTTTGTTTTGTTATCGGGGTGTTGGTGCTGTTATAGGATTGCTGGTTTTGTTATCGGGATGTTGGTGTTGTTATCGGCATGTGGGTGCTGTGCTGTTGTTATTGGGCTCTTGGTGTTTTTATCGAGGTGTTGGTGTTGTTATTGGGGTGTTGTTGTTATCTGGGTGTTGGTGTTGTTATCGGGGTGTTGGTGTTGTTATCGGGCTGTTGCTACTGTTATCGGGATCTTAATGATGTTATCGGGGCTTTGGTGTTATGATCTTGGTGCTTGTGTTGTTATCAGGGTTTTGGTGCGCTTATCAGTGTTTTGGTGCTGTTATCGGGGCTTAGGTGTTGTAATCGGGGTGTTTGAGTTGTTATCAGAGATTTGGTGTTGCTTTCGGGGTTTTGGTGCTGTTATCGGGTGCTTGGTGCTGTTATCGGGGTTTTGTTGCTGTTATCAGTGTGTTGGTGTTGTTATCGGGGTCTTGGCGCTGTAATTGTGGTGTTGATGTTGTTATCGGGGTATTGATGTTGTTATCGGGCTTCTGGTGCTGTTATCGGGATCTTGATGACGTTATCGGGTCTTTGGTGTTGTGATCTTGGTGTTTGTCTTGTTATCAGGGTTTTGGTTCGTTTATCATTGTTTTGGTGCTGTTATCGGGAGCTTGGTGCTGTTATCGGGGTTTTGGTGCTGTTATCATGGTCTTCTTGCAGTTATAAGTGTGTTGGTGTTGTTATCGGGCATTGGTGTTGTTTTTGTGGTTTTGGTGTTGTTATCGAGGTGTTGATGCTTTCATTGTGGTTCTGGTATTGTGATCGGAGTATTGATGATGTTATTGCGATGTTGGTGTTGTTATCGGGGTTTTGGTGTTTTTATCAGGTTGCTAATGCTGTTAGTGTGGTGTTGGTGTTGTTATCGGGGTGTTGGTGCTGCTATCGGTGTGTTGGTCTTGTTTTCGGGTTGTTGGTGTTGTTATTGTGGTGTTGGCGCTGTTATTGGTGGCTTGGTGCTGTTATCAGGATTTTGGTGATATTATCAGGGTTCTGGTGCTGTTGTCGGTGTTTTGGTGCTGTTATAGGGGGTGTTGATGCTGTTATTGTGGTTTTGATGTTGTTATCATCATGTTGATGATGTTATTGTGGTGTTGGCGTTGTTATAAGTGTGTTGGTATTGTTAACGGGAGGTTGATGCTGTTAGTGTGCTTTTGGTGTTGTTATCATTGTGTTGGTACAGTTATTGTTGTGTTGATGCTGTCATCAGTGTTTTGATGCTGTTATTGTTGTGTTTGTGTTGTTATTGGGGTGTTGGTGCTCTTATAGGATTATTGGTTTTCTTATCGGGATGTTGGGGCTGTTATCGGGATATTGGCGCTATAATTGTGGTGTTGGTGTTGTTATCAGTGTATTGATGTTGTTATTGGGGTGTTCGTGCTGCTACCGATGTGTTGGTCTTGTTTTCGGGTTGTTGGTGTTGTTATTGTGGTGTTGGCGCTGTTATTGGTGTGTTGCTGCTGTTATCGGGATTTTTGTAATATTATCAGTGTTTTGGTGCTGTTTTCGGTGTTTTGGTGCTGTTATTGGAGTTCTGGTGTTGTGATCAGTGTGGTCATGTAGTTATCGGCGTGTTGGTGCATTTATTGGGGTTTTGGTGCTGTTATCGGGGCCTTGGTGTTCTTATTAGTGTTTTGATGGAGGTAGCAGGATTTTGGTGCTCTTATCGTTGTTTTGGTGTTGTGCTCGTAGTATTTGTGTTGTTAACATGGTATTGGTGCTGTTATCGAGATTGTGGTGCTATTATCGGGATTTTGATGCTGTTATCGGTGATTTGGTGATGTTATCGGGGCTTTGTTGTTGTGATCAGTGTGTTTGTATTGTTATTAGTGTTTTGGTGCTGTTATGGGTGTTTTGGTGCTGCTGCCGGGAGATTGGTGCTGTTTTCGGGGTGATGATGCTGTTATTGTGGTTTTGACGTTGTTATCATCATGTTGATGATGTTATTGTGGTCTTGCTGTTGTTATCAGTGTGTTGGTAAAGTTATTGTTGTGTTTGTGTTGTTATCGGTGTGTTTGTGCTCTTATTGGGTTGCTGGTCGTGTTATCTGTATGTTGGTGCTGTTATCGGGGTGTTGGCGTTATAATTGTGGTGTTGATGTTGTTATCGGTGTATTGATGTTGTTATCGGGCTTCTGGTGCTGTTATCGGGATCTTGATGATGTTATCAGGACTTTGGTGTTGTGATCTTGGTGTTTGTGTTGTTATCAGAGTTTTGGTGCACTTATCAGTGTTTTGGTGATGTTATCGGGAGCTTGTTGCTGTTATTGGGGTTTTGGTGCGGTTATCATGGTCTTCTTGCAGTTATCAGTGTGTTGGTGTTGATATCGGGCACTCGTGTTGTTATTGTGGTTTTGGTGTTTTTATCGGGGTGTTGATGCTTTTATTGTGGTTCTGGTATTGTGATCGGAGTATTAATGATGTTATTGCAGTGTTGATGTTGTTATCGGGATTTTGGTGTTTTTATCAGGTTGCTAATGCTGTTAGTGTGGTGTTGGTGTTGTTATCGGGGTGTTGGTGCTATTATCGGGGCTTTGGTGTTGTTTTTGGCGTGTTGGTGTTGTTATTGTGGTGTTGACGCTGTTATTGGTGGCTTGGTGCTGTTATCAGGATTTTGGTGATATTATCAGGGTTCTGGTGCTGTTGTCGGTGTTTTGGTGCTGTTATAGGGGGTGTTGATGCTGTTATTGTGGTTTTGATGTTGTTATCATCATGTTGATGATGTTACTGTGGTGTTGGCGTTGTTATAATTGTGTTGGTATTCTTAATAGGAGGTTGATGCTGTTAGTGTGCTTTTGGTGTTGTTATCATTGTGTTGGTACAGTTATTGTTGTGTTGGTGCTGTCATCAGCGTTTTGATGCTGTTACTGTTGTGTTTGTGTTGTTATTGGGGTGTTGCTGCTCTTATAGGATTGTTGGTTTACTTATCGGGATGTTGTTGCTGTTATCGGGATATTGGCGCTATAATTGTGGCGTTGGTGTTGTTATCAGTGTATTGATGTTTTTATGGGGAGGTTGATGCTGTTAGTGTGCTGTTGGTGTTGTTATCATTGTGTTGGTACAGTTATTGTTGTTTTTGTGTTGTTATCGGTGTGTTCGTGCTGTTATTGGGTTACTGGTGGTGTTATCTGTATGTTGGTGCTGTTATCGGGATGTTGGTACTATAATTGTGGTTTTGGTGTTGTTATCCGTGTATTGATGTTGTTATCGGGGTGTTGGTGCTGTTATCGGTGTGTTGGTGTTGTTTTCGGGGTGCTGGTGTTGTTATTGTGTTGTTGGCGCTTTTATTGGAGTGTTGCTGCTTTTATCGGGATTTTTGTAATATTATCGGGATTTTGTTGCTGTTTTCGGTGTTTCAGTGCTGTTATTGTAGTTTTGGTGTTGTGATCAGTGTGGTCATGTAGATATCGGCGTGCTGGTGCATTTATTGGGGTTTTGGTGTTGTTATTCGGGCCTTGGTGTTCTTATTAGTGTTTTGATGGAGGTAGCATGATTTTGGTGCTCTTATCGGTGTTTTGGTGTTGTGCTCGGAGTGTTTGTGTTGTTATCATGGTATTGGTGCTGTTATCGGGATTCTGGTGCTATTATCGGGATTTTGATGCTGTTATCGGTGATTTGGTGATGTTATCGGGGCTTTGTTGTTGTAATCGGGGTGTTTGTGTTGTTATCAGTGCTTTGGTGCTGCTCTCGGGGCTTTGGTGCTGTTATAGGTGTTTTGGAGCTGCTGCCGGGAGCTTGGGGCTGTTATCGGGGATTTGGTGTTGTAATTGGGGTGTTTGTGTTGTTATCAGTGCTTTGGTGCTGCTCTCGGGGTTTTGGTGCTGTTATCGGTGTGTTGATACTGTTATTGTGTTTTTGGTGTTGTTATCATCATGTTGATGATGTTATTGTGGTGTTGGTGTTGTTATCATTGTGTTGGTACAGTTATGGTGTTGGTGTTGTCATCAGTGTGTTGTTCCTGATATTGTTGTGTTTGTTTTGTTATCGGGGTGTTGGTGCTGTTATAGGATTGCTGGTTTTGTTATCGGGATGTTGGTGTTGTTATCGGCATGTGGGTGCTGTGCTGTTGTTATTGGGCTCTTGGTGTTTTTATCGAGGTGTTGGTGTTGTTATTGGGGTGTTGTTGTTATCTGGGTGTTGGTGTTGTTATCGGGGTGTTGGTGTTGTTATCGGGCTGTTGCTACTGTTATCGGGATCTTAATGATGTTATCGGGGCTTTGGTGTTATGATCTTGGTGCTTGTGTTGTTATCAGGGTTTTGGTGCGCTTATCAGTGTTTTGGTGCTGTTATCGGGGCTTAGGTGTTGTAATCGGGGTGTTTGAGTTGTTATCAGAGATTTGGTGTTGCTTTCGGGGTTTTGGTGCTGTTATCGGGTGCTTGGTGCTGTTAACGGGGTTTTGTTGCTGTTATCAGTGTGTTGGTGTTGTTATCGGGGTGTTGGCGCTGTAATTGTGGCGTTGATGTTGTTATCGGGGTATTGATGTTGTTATCGGGCTTCTGGTGCTGTTATCGGGATCTTGATGACGTTATCGGGTCTTTGGTGTTGTGATCTTGGTGTTTGTCTTGTTATCAGGGTTTTGGTTCGTTTATCATTGTTTTGGTGCTGTTATCGGGAGCTTGGTGCTGTTATCGGGGTTTTGGTGCTGTTATCATGGTCTTCTTGCAGTTATAAGTGTGTTGGTGTTGTTATCGGGCATTGGTGTTGTTATTGTGGTTTTGGTGTTGTTATCGAGGTGTTGATGCGTTCATTGTGGTTCTGGTATTGTGATCGGAGTATTGATGATGTTATTGCGATGTTGGTGTTGTTATCGGGGTTTTGGTGTTTTTATCAGGTTGCTAATGCTGTTAGTGTGGTGTTGGTGTTGTTATCGGGGTGTTGGTGCTGCTATCGGTGTGTTGGTCTTGTTTTCGGGTTGTTGGTGTTGTTATTGTGGTGTTGGCGCTGTTATTGGTGGCTTGGTGCTGTTATCAGGATTTTGGTGATATTATCAGGGTTCTGGTGCTGTTGTCGGTGTTTTGGTGCTGTTATAGGGGGTGTTGATGCTGTTATTGTGGTTTTGATGTTGTTATCATCATGTTGATGATGTTACTGTGGTGTTGGAGTTGTTATAATTGTGTTGGTATTCTTAATAGGAGGTTGATGCTGTTAGTGTGCTTTTGGTGTTGTTATCATTGTGTTGGTACAGTTATTGTTGTGTTGGTGCTGTCATCAGCGTTTTGATGCTGTTATTGTTGTGTTTGTGTTGTTATTGGGGTGTTGCTGCTCTTATAGGATTGTTGGTTTACTTATCGGGATGTTGTTGCTGTTATCGGGATATTGGCGCTATAATTGTGGCGTTGGTGTTGTTATCAGTGTATTGATGTTTTTATGGGGAGGTTGATGCTGTTAGTGTGCTGTTGGTGTTGTTATCATTGTGTTGGTACAGTTATTGTTGTTTTTGTGTTGTTATCGGTGTGTTCGTGCTGTTATTGGGTTGCTGGTGGTGTTATCTGTATGTTGGTGCTGTTATCGGGATGTTGGTACTATAATTGTGGTTTTGGTGTTGTTATCCGTGTATTGATGTTGTTATCGGGGTGTTGGTGCTGTTATCGGTGTGTTGGTGTTGTTTTCGGGGTGCTGGTGTTGTTATTGTGTTGTTGGCGCTTTTATTGGAGTGTTGCTGCTTTTATCGGGATTTTTGTAATATTATTGGGATTTTGTTGCTGTTTTCGGTGTTTCGGTGCTGTTATTGTAGTTTTGGTGTTGTGATCAGTGTGGTCATGTAGATATCGGCGTGCTGGTGCATTTATTGGGGTTTTGGTGTTGTTATTCGGGCCTTGGTGTTCTTATTAGTGTTTCGATGGAGGTAGCATGATTTTGGTGCTCTTATCGGTGTTTTGGTGTTGTGCTCGGAGTGTTTGTGTTGTTATCATGGTATTGGTGCTGTTATCGAGATTCTGGTGCTATTATCGGGATTTTGATGCTGTTATCGGTGATTTGGTGATGTTATCGGGGCTTTGTTGTTGTAATCGGGGTGTTTGTGTTGTTATCAGTGCTTTGGTGCTGCTCTCGGGGCTTTGGTGCTGTTATAGGTGTTTTGGTGCTGCTGCCGGGAGCTTGGGGCTGTTATCGGGGCTTTGGTGTTGTAATCGGGGTGTTTGTGTTGTTATCAGTGCTTTGGTGCTGCTCTCGGGGTTTTGGTGCTGTTATCGGTGTGTTGATACTGTTATTGTGTTTTTGGTGTTGTTATCATCATGTTGATGATGTTATTGTGGTGTTGGTGTTGTTATCATTGTGTTGGTACAGTTATTGTGTTGGTGTTGTCATCAGTGTGTTGTTCCTGATATTGTTGTGTTTGTTTTGTTATTGGGGTGTTGGTGCTGTTATAGGATTGCTGCTTTTGTTATCGGGATGTTGGTGTTGTTATTGGCATGTGGATGCTGTGCTGTTGTTATTGGGCTCTTGGTGTTTTTATCGAGGTGTTGGTGTTGTTATTGGGGAGTTGTTGTTATCTGGGTGTTGGTGTTGTTATCGGGGTGTTGGTGTTGTTATCGGGCTTTTGCTGCTGTTATCGGGATCTTGATGATGTTATCGGGGCTTTGGTGTTGTGATCTTGGTGCTTGTGTTGTTATCAGGGGTTTGGTGCGCTTATCAGTGTTTTGATGCTGTTATCGGGGCTTAGGTGTTGTAATCGGGGTGTTTGAGTTGTTATCAGAGATTTGGTGTTGCTTTCGGGGTTTTGGTGCTGTTATCGGGTGCTTGGTGCTGTTATCGGGGTTTTGGTGCTGTTATCATGGTTTTGTTGCTGTTATCAGTGTGTTCGTGTTGTTATCGGGGTGCTGGCGCTGTTATTGTTGTGTTCATGTTGTTATCGGTGTATTGATGTTGTTATCGTGCTTCTGGTGCTGTTATCGGGATCTTGATGATGTTATCGGGTCTTTGGTGTTGTGATCTTGGTGTTTGTATTGTTATCAGGGTTTTGGTGTGTTTATCAGTGTTTTGGTGCTGTTATCGGGAGCTTGGTGCTGTTATCGGGGTTTTGGTGCTGTTATCATGGTCTTCTTGCAGTTATAAGTGTGTTGGTGTTGTTATCGGGCATTGGTGTTGTTATTGTGGTTTTGGTGTTGTTATTGAGGTGTTGATGCTTTCATTGTGGTTCTGGTATTGTGATCGGAGCATTGATGATGTTATTGCGATGTTGGTGTTGTTATCGGGGTTTTGGTGTTTTTATCAGGTTGCTAATGCCATTAGTGTGGTGTTGGTGTTGTTATCGGGGTGTTGGTGCTATTATCGGGGCTTTGGTGTTGTTTATGGCGTGTTGGTGTTGTTATTGTGGTGTTGACGCTGTTATTGGTGGCTTGGTGTTGTTATCGGGATTTTGGTGATATTATCAGGGTCCTGGTGCTGTTGTTGGTGTTTTGGTGCTATTATACGGGGTGTTGATGCTGTTATTGTGATTTTTGTGTTGTTATCATCATGTTGATGATGTTATTGTGGTCTTGCTGTTGTTATCAGTGTGGTGGTAAAGTTATTGTTGTGTTTGTGTTGTTATCGGTGTGTTCGTGCTCTTATTGGGTTGCTGGTCGTGTTATCTGTATGTTGGTGCTGTTATCGGGGTGTTGGCGCTATAATTGTGGTGTTGATGTTGTTATCGGTGTATTGATGTTGTTATCGGGCTTCTGGTGCTGTTATCGGGATCTTGATGATGTTATCGGGACTTTGGTGTTGTGATCTTGGTGTTTGTGTTGTTATCAGAGTTTTGGTGCGCTTATCAGTGTTTTGGTGATGTTATCGGGAGCTTGTTGCTGTTATCGGGGTTTTGGTGCTGTTATCATGGTCTTCTTGCAGTTATCAGTGTGTTGGTGTTGTTATCATTGTGTTGTTACAGTTATTGTTGTGTTGGTGCTGTCATCAGCGTTTTGATGCTGTTATTGGTGTGTTTGTGTTGTTTTTGGGGTGTTGCTGCTCTTATAGGATTGTTGGTTTACTTATCGGGATGTTGTTGCTGTTATCAGGATATTGGCGCTATAATTGTGGTGTTGGTGTTGTTATCAGTGTATTGATGTTTTTATGGGGAGGTTGATGCTGTTAGTGTGCTGTTGGTGTTGTTATCATTGTGTTGGTACAGTTATTGTTGTGTTTGTGTTGTTATCAGTGTGTTCGTGCTGTTATTGGGTTGCTGGTGGTGTTATCTGTATGTTGGTGCTGTTATCGGGATGTTGGTACTATAATTGTGGTTTTGGTGTTGTTATCCGTATATTGATGTTGTTATCGGGGTGTTGGTGCTGTTATCGGTGTACTGGTGTTGTTTTCGGGGTGCTGGTGTTGTTATTGTGTTGTTGGCGCTGTTATTGGTGTGTTGCTGCTGTTATCGGGATTTTTGTAATAGTATCGGGATTTTGTTGCTGTTTTAGGTTTTTCGGTGCTATTATTGTAGTTTTGGTGTTGTGATCAGTGTGGTCATGTGGATATCGGCGTGCTGGTGCATTTATTGGGGTTTTGGTGTTGTTATTCGGGCCTTGGTGTTCTTATTAGTGTTTTGATGGAGGTAGCATGATTTTGGTGCTCTTATCGTTGTTTTGGTGTTGTGCTCGGAGTGTTTGTGTTGTTCTCATGGTATTGGTGCTGTTATCGAGATTTTGGTGCTATTATCGGGATTCTGATGCTGTTATCTGTGATTTGGTGATGTTATCGGGGCTTTGTTGTTGGAATCGGGGTGTTTGTGTTGTTATCAGTGCTTTGGTGCTGCTCTCGGGGCTTTGGTGCTGTTATAGGTGTTTTGGTGCTGCTGCAGGGAGCTTGGGGCTGTTATCGGGGCTTTGGTGTTGTAATCGGGGTGTTTGTGTTGTTATCAGAGCTTTGGTGCTGCTCTCGGGGTTTTGGTGCTGTTATCGGTGTATTGATACTGTTATTGTGTTTTTGGTGTTGTTATCATCATGTTGATGATGTTATTGTGGTGTTGGTGTTGTTATCATTGTGTTGTTCCTGAAATTGTTGTGTTGGTGTTGTTATCAGGGTGTTGGTGCTGTTATAGGATTGCTGGTTTTGTTATCGGGATGTTGGTGTTGTTATCGGCATGTGGGTGCTGTGCTGTTGTTATTGGGCTCTTGGTGTTTTTATCAGGGTGTTGGTGTTGTTATTGAGGAGTTGTTGTTATCGGGCTTTTGGTGCTGTTATCGGGATCTTGATGATGTTATCGGGGCTTTGGTGTTATGATCTTGGTGTTTGTGTTGTTATCAGGGTTTTGGTGCGCTTATCAGTGTTTTGGTGCTGTTATCGGGGCTTAGGTGTTGTAATCGGGGTGTTTGAGTTGTTATCAGGGATTTGGTGTTGCTTTTGGGGTTTTGGTGCTGTTATCGGGTGCTTGGTGCTGTTATCGGGGTTTTGGTGCTGTTATCATGGTTTTGTTGCCGTTATCAGTGTGTTGGTGTTGTTATCGGGCGTTGGTGTTTTTATTGTGGTTTTGGTGTTGTTATCGGGGTGTTGATGCTTTTATTGTGGTTCTGGTATTGTGATCGGAGTATTGATGATGTTATTGCGGTGTTGGTGTTGTTATCGGGGTGTTGGTGTTTTTATCAGGTTGTTGAGGCTTTTAGTGTGCTGCTGGTGTTGTTATCGGGGTGTTGGTGCAAGTATCCGGGCTTTGGTGTTGTTTTTAGCGTGTTGGTGTTGTTATTGTGGTGTTGACGCTGTTATTGGTGGCTTGGTGCTGTTATCGGGATTTTGGTGATATTATCAGGGTTCTGGTGCTGTTGTTGGTGTTTTGGTGCTGTTATAGGGACTGGTGATGCTGTTATTGTGGTTTTGATGTTGTTATCATCATGTTGATGATATTATTGTGGTGTTGGCGTTGTTATAAGTGTGTTGGTATTGTTAACGGGAGGTTGATGCTGTTAGTGTGCTTTTGGTGTTGTTATCATTGTGTTGGTGCAGTTATTGTTGTGTTGATGCTGTCATCAGTGTTTTGATGCTGTTATTGTTGTGTTTGTGTTGTCATTGGGGTGTTGGTGCTCTTATAGGATTGTTGGTTTTCTTATCGGGATGTTTTTGCTGTTATCGGGATATTGGCGCTATAATTGTGGTGTTGGTGTTGTTATCAGTATATTGATGTTGTTATCGGGGTGTTGGTGCTGTTATCGGTGTGTTGGTCTTGTTTTCGGGTTGTTGGTGTTGTTATTGTGGTGTTGGCGCTGTTATTGGTGTGTTGCTGCTGTTATCGGGATTTTTGTAATATTATCAGTGTTTTGGTGCTTTTTTCGGTGTTTTGGTGCTGTTATTGGAGTTCTGGTGTTGTGATCAGTGTGGTCATGTAGTTATCGGCGTGTTGGTGCATTTATTGGGGTTTTGGTGCTGTTACCGGGGCCTTGGTGTTCTTATTAGTGTTTTGATGGAGGTAGCAGGATTTTGGTCCTCTTATCGTTGTTTTGGTGTTGTGCTCGTTGTGTTTGTGTTTTTATCAGGATTTTGATGCTGTTATCGGTGATTTGGTGATGTTATCGGGGCTTTGGTGTTGTGATCTGTGTGTTTGTATTGTTATTAGTGTTTTGGTGCTGTTATAGGTGTTTTGGTGCTGCTGCCGGGAGTTTGGTGCTGTTATCAGGGTGATGATGCTGTTATTGTGTTTTTGGTGTTGTTATCATCATGTTGATGATGTTATTGTGGTGTTGGTGTTGTTATCAGTGTGCTGGTGTTTTTATCAGGAGGTTGATGCTGTTAGTGTTGTTTTGGTGTTGTTATCATTGTGTTGGTACAGTTATTGTTGTGTTGGTGTTGTCATCAGTGTGTTGTTCCTGATATTGTTCTGTTTGTGTTGTTATCGGGGTGTTGGTTCTGTTATAGGATTGCTAGTTTTGTTATCGGGATGTTGGTGTTGTTATCGGCATGTGGGTGCTATGCTGTTGGTATTGGGCTCTTGGTGTTTTTATCGAGGTGTTGGTGTTGTTATTGGGGAGTTGTTTTTATCTGGATGTTGGTGTTGTTATCAGGCTTTTGGTGCTGTTATTGGGATCTTGATGATGTTATCGGGGCTTTGGTGTTGTGATCTTGGTGTTTGTATTGTTATCAGGGTTTTGGTGTGCTTATCAGTGTTTTGGTGATGTTATCGGGAGCTTGGTGCTGTTATCGGGGTTTTGGTGCTGTTGTCATGGTCCTCTTGCAGTTATAAGTGTGTTGGTGCTGTTATCGGGCACTCGTGTTGTTATTGTGGTTTTGGTGTTGTTATCAGGGTGTTGATGCTTTTATTGTGGTTCTGGTATTGTGATCGGAATATTGATGATGTTGTTGCGATTTTGGTGTTGTTATCGGGGTTTTGGTGTTTTTATCAGGTCGCTAATGCTGTTAGTGTGGTGTTGGTGTTGTTATCGGGGCTTTGGTGTTGTTTTTGGCGTGTTGGTGTTGTTATTGTGGTGTTGACGCTGTTATTGGTGGCTTGGTGCTGTTATCGGGATTTTGGTGATATTATCTGGGTTCTGGTGCTGTTGTCGGCGTTTTGGTGCTGTTATACGGGGTGTTGATGCTGTTATTGTGGTTTTGGTGTTGTTATCATCATGTTGATGATGTTATTGTGGTTTTGCTGTTGTTATCAGTGTGTTGGTAAAGTTATTGTTGTGTTTGTGTTGTTATCGGTGTGTTCGTGCTCTTATTGGGTTGCTGGTCGTGTTATCTGTATGTTGGTGCTGTTATCGGGGTGTTGGCGCTATAATTGTGGTGTTGATGTTGTTATCGAGTTTTTGATGTTTTTATCGGGCTTCTGGTGCTGTTATCGGGATCTTGATGATGTTATCGGGGCTTTGGTGTTATGATCTTGGTGTTTGTGTTGTTATCAGGTTTTTGGTGCGCTTATCAGTGTTTTGGTGCTGTTATCGGGAGCTTGGTGCTGTTATCGGGGTTTTGGTGCTGTTATCATGGTCTTCTTGTAGTTATCAGTGTGTTGGTGTTGTTATCAGTCATTGGTGTTGTTATTGTGGCTTTGGTGTTGTTATCAGGGTGTTGATGCTTTTATTGTGGTTCTGGTATTGTGATCGGAGTATTAATGATGTTATTGTGGTGTTGGTGTTGCTATCGGCGTGTTGGTGTTTTTATCAGGTTGCTAATGCTGTTAGTGTGGTGTTGGTGTTGTTATCGGGGTGTTGGTGCTATTATCGTGGCTTTGGTGTTGTTTTTGGCGTGTTGGTGTTGTTATTGTGGTGTTGACGCTGTTATTGGTGGCTTGGTGCTGTTATCGGGATTTTGGTGATATTATCAGGATTCTGGTGCTGTTATCGGTGTTTTGGTGCTGTTATAGGGGGTGTTGATGCTGTTATTGTGGTTTTGATGTTGTTATCATCATGTTGATGATGTTATTCTGGTGTTGGTGTTGTTATAAGTGTGTTGGTATTTTTAGCGGGATGTTGATGCTGTTAGTGTGCTTTTGGTGTTGTTATCATTGTGTTGGTACAGTTATTGTTGTGTTGGTGGTGTCATCAGGCTTTTGATGCTGTTACTGTTGTGATTGTGGTGTTGGTGCTCTTATAGGATTGTTGTTTTTGTTATCGGGAATTTGGTGCTGTTATCGGGATATTGGCGCTATAATTGTGGTGTTGGTGTTGTTATCAGTGTATTGATGTTGTTATCGGGGTGTTGGTGCTGTTATCAGTGTGTTGGTCTCGTTTTCGGGTTGTTGGTGTTGTTAGTGTGGTGTTGGCGCTGTTATTGGTGTGTTGCTGCTGTTATCGGGATTTTTGTAATATTATCAGGGTTTTGGTGCTGTTTTCGGTGTTTTGGTGCTGTTATTGGAGTTCTGGTATTGTGATCAGTGTGGTCATGTAGTTATCAGCGTGTTGGTGCATTTATTGGGGTTTTGGTGCTGTTATCGGGGCCTTGGTGTTCTTATTAGTGTTTTGATGGAGGTAGCAGGATTGTGGTGCTCTTATCGTTGTTTTGGTGTTGTGCTCGGAGTTTTTGTGTTGTTATCATGGTTTTGGCGCTGTTATCGAGATTTTGGTGCTATTATCGGGATTTTGATGCTGTTGTCGGTGATTTGGTGATGTTATCGGGGCTTTGTTGTTGTAATCGGCGTGTTTGTGTTGTTATTAGTGTTTTGGTGCTGTTATAGGTGTTTTGGTGCTGCTGCCGGGAGCATGGTACTGTTATCGGTGCTTTGGTGTTGTAATCGGGGTGTTTGTGTTGTTATCAGTGTTTTGGTGCTGCTCTCGGGGTTTTGGTGCTGTTATCAGGGTGATGATGCTGTTATTGTGTTTTTGGTGTTGTTATCATCATGTTGATGATGTTATTGTGGTGTTGGTGTTGTTATCAGTGTGCTGGTGTTTTTTCAGGAGGTTGATACTGTTAGTGTGGTGTTGGTGTTGTTATCATTGTGTTGGTACAGTTATTGTTGTGTTGGTGTTGTCATCAGGGTGTTGTTGCTGTTATTGTTGTCTTTTTGTTTTTATCGGGGTGTTGGTGCTGTTATAGGATTGCTGGTTTTGTTATCAGGATGTTGGTGTTATCGGCATGTGGGTGCTGTGCTGCTGTTATTGGGCTCTTGGTGTTTTTATCAGGGTGTTGGTGTTGTTATTGTGGAGTTGTTGTTATCTGGGTGTTGGTGTTGTTATCGGGGTGTTGGTGTTGTTATCAGGGTTTTGGTGTTGTTATTGGAGTACTGGTGTTGTAATCGGGGTGTTGGTGCTGCTTTTGGGGTTTGCGTGTTGTTATCTGGGTTTTGGTGTTATTATCGGTGTGTTGCTGATGTTATTGTGGTGTTGGTGTTGTTATCGGTGTGTTGGTGTTTTTATCGGGATGTTGATGCTGTTAGTGTGGTGTTGGTTTTGTTATCAGTGTGTTGGTACAATTATTGTTGACAATTATTGGTGTTGTCATCAGGGTTTTGGTGCTGTTATTGTTGTCTTTGTGTTGTTATCGGGGTGTTCATGCTCTTATTAGCTTACTGGTCGTGTTATCTGTATGTTGGTGCTGTTATCAGGGTGTTGGCACTATAATTGTGGTGTTGATATTGTTATCGGTGTATTGATGTTGTTATCGGGCTTTTGCTGCTGTTATCGGGATCTTGCTGATGTTATCGGGGCTTTGGTGTTGTGATCTTGGTGTTTGTGTTGTTATCAGTGTTTCTGTGCGCTTATCAGTGTTTTGGTGCTGTTATCGGGGCTTAGGTGTTGTAATCGGGGTGTTTGAGTTGTTATCAGAAGTTTGGTGTTACTTTCGGAGTTTTGGTGTTTTTACCGAGAGCTTGGTGCTGTTATTGGGGTTTTGGTGCTGTTATCATGGTTTTGTTGCTGATATCAGTGTGTTGGTGTTGTTATCGGGCGTTGGTGTTGTTATTGTGGTTTTGGTGTTGTTATCGAGGTGTTGATGCTTTTATTGTGGTTTTGGTGTTGTGATTGGAATATTGATGATGTTATTGCGGTGTTGGTGTTGTTATCGGGGCGTTGGTGTTTTTATCAGGTTGTTGATGCTGTTAGTGTGGTGTTGGTGTTGTTATCGGGGTGTTGGTGCTATTATGGGGGCTTTGGTGTTGTTTTCAGCGTGTTGGAGTTCTTATTGTGGTGTTGGCGCTGTTATTGGTGTCTTGGTGCCGTTATCAGGATTTTGGTGATATTATCAGTGTACTGGTGTTGGTGTCGGTGTTTTGGTGCTGTTATGGCGCGTGCTGATGCTGTTATTGTGGTTTGGATGTTGTTATCATCATGTTGATGATGGTATTGTGGTGTTGGTGTTGTTATCAGTGTGTTGGTACAGTTATTGTTGTGTTTGTGTTGTTATTGGTGTGCTCGTGCTCTTATTGGGTTGCTGGTCGTGTTATCTGTATGTTGGTGCTGTTATCGGGGTGTTGGCGCTATAATTGTGGTGTTGATGTTGTTATCGGGGTATTGATGTTGTTATCGGGCTTTTGGTGCTGTTATCAGGATCTTGATGATGTTATCAGGGCTTTGGTGTTGTGATCTTGGTGTTTGTGTTTTTATCAGTGTTTTGGTGCGCTTATCAGTGTTTTGGTGCTGTTATCGGGGCTTAGGTGTTGTAATCGGCGTGTTTGAGTTGTTATCAGAGTTTTGGTGTTGCTTTCGGGGTTTTGGTGCTGTTATCGGGAGCTCGGTGCTGTTATCCGGGTTTAGGTGCTGTTATCATGGTCTTCTTGCAGTTATCAGTGTGTTGGTGTTGTTAACGGTCGTTGGTGTTGTTATTGTGGTTTTGGTGTTGTTATCGAGGTGTTGATGCTTTTATTGTTGTTCTGGTATTGTGATCGGAGTATTGATGATGTTATTGCAGTGTTGGTGTTGTTATCGGGATTTTGGTGTTTTTATCAGGTTGCTAATGCTGTTAGTGTAGTGTTGGTGTTGTTATCAGGGTGTTGGTGCTATTATCGGGGCTTTGGTGTTGTTTTTGGCGTGTTGGTGTTGTTATTGTGGTGTTGACGCTGTTATTGGTTTGGTGCTGTTATCGGATTTTGGTGATATTATCAGAGTTCTGGTGCTGTTGTTGGTCTTTTGGTGGTGTTATGGGGGTTGTTGATGCTGTTATTGTGGTATTGATGTTGTTATCATCATGTTGATGATGTTATTGTGGTGTTGGTGTTGTTATCAGTGTGTTGGTACAGTTATTGTTGTGTTGGTGTTGTCATCAGGGTTTTGATACTGTTATTGTTGTGTTTGTGTTGTTATTGGGGTGTTGGTGCTCTTATAGGATTGTTGGTTTTGTTATCGGGATGTTGGTGCTGTTATCGGGATATTGGCGCTATAATTGTGGTGTTGGTGTTGTTATCAGTGTATTGATGTTGTTATCGGGGTGTTGGTGCTGTTATCGGTGTGTTGGTGTTGTTTTCGGCGTGTTGGTGTTTTTATTGTGGTGTTGGCGCTGTTATTGTTGTGTTGCTGCTGTTATCGGGATTTTTGTAATATTACCAGGGTTTTGGTGCTGTTTTCGGTGTTTTGGTGCTGTTATTGGAGGTTTGGTGTTGTGATCAGTGTGGTCATGTAGTTATCGGTGTGTTGGTGCATTTATTGGGGTTTTGGTGCTGTTATCGAGGCCTTGGTGTTCTTATTAGTGTTTTGATGGAGGTAGCAGGATTTTGGTGCTCTTATCCGTGTTTTGTTGTTGTGATCTGTGTGTTTGTGTTGTTATCAGTGCTGCTACCGGTGTTTTGGTGCTGCTGCCGGGAGCTTGGTGCTGTTATCGAGGCTTTGGTGTTGTAATTGGGGTGTTTGTGTTGTTATTGTGGTGTTGGCGCTGTTATTGGTGTCTTGGTGCTGTTATCGGAGTTTTGGTGATATTATCAGGGTTCTGGTGCTGTTGTCGGTGTTTTGGTGCTGTTATGGGAGGTGTTGATGCTGTTATTGTGGTTTTGATGTTGTTATCATCATGTTGATGATGTTATTGTGGTGTTGGTGTTGTTATCAGTGTGTTGGTGTTTTTATGGGGAGGCTGATGCTGTTAGTTTGGTGTTGGTGTTGGTGTTGTTATCATTGTGTTGGTACAGTTATTGTTGTGTTTGTGTTGTTATCGGTGTGTTCGTGCTGTTATTGGGTTGCTGGTGGTGTTATCTGTATGTTCGTTCTGTTATCGGGTTTTTGGCGCTATAATTGTGGTGTTGATGTTGTTATCGGGGTATTGATGTTGATATCGGGCTTGTGGTGCTGTTATCAGGATCTTGATGATGTTATCGGGACTTTGGTGTTGTGATCTTGGTGTTTGTGTTGTTATCAGTGTTTTGGTGCTGTTATCAGTGTTTTGGTGCTGCTGCTGGGAGCTTGCTGCTGTTATCGGGGCTTTGGTGTTGTAATCGGGGTTTTTGTGTTGTTATCAATGTTTTGGTACTGCTCTCGGGGTTTTGGTGCTGTTATCTGTGTGTTGATGATGTTATTGTGTTTTTGGTGTTGTTATCATCATGTTGATGATGTTATTGTGGTGTTGGTGTTGTTATCAGTGTGTTGGTGTTTTTACCAGGAGATTGATGCTGTTAGTGTGCTGTTGGTGTTGTTATCATTGTGTTGGTACAGTTATTGTTTTGTTGGTGTTGTCATCAGGGTGTTGTTCCTGATATTGTTCTGTTTGTGTTGTTATCGGGGTGTTGGTGCTGTTATAGGATTGCTGGTTTTGTTATCGGGATGTTGGTGTTGTTATCGGCATGTGGGTGCTGTGGTGTTGTTATTGGGCTCTTGGTGTTATTATCGGGGTGCTGGTGTTTTTATTGGGGAGTTGTTGTTATCAGGGTGTTGGTGTTGTTATCGGGGTGTTGGTGTTGTTATCGGAGTACTGGTGTTGTAATCAGGGTGTTGGTGTTTTTATCAGGATGTTGGTGCTGTTTTTGGGGTTTGCGTGTTGTTATCTGGGTTTTGGTGTTGTTATCGGGATGTTGATGATGTTATTGTGGTGTCGGTGTTGTTATCGGTGTGTTCGTGTTTTTATCGGGATGTTGATGCTGTTAGTGTGGTGTTGGTGTTGCTATCAGTGTGTTGGTACAATTATTGTTGTGTTGGTGTTGTCATCAGGGTGTTGGTGCTGTTATTATTGAGTTTTTGTTCTTATCGGGGTGTTCGTGCTGTTATTAGGTTGCTGGTGGTGTTATCTGTATGTTGGTGCTGTTATCGTGGTGTTGGCGCTATAATTGTGGTGTTGATGTTGTTATCGGAGTATTGATGTAGTTATTGGGCTTTTGTTGCTGTTATCAGTGTGTTGGTGTTGTTATCGGGCGTTGGTGTTGTTATTGTCGTTTTGGTGTTGTTATCGGGGTGTTGATGCTTTTATTGTGGTTCTGGTATTGTGATCGGAGTATTGATGATGTTATTGCGGTGTTGGTGTTGTTATCGGGGTGTTGGTGCTATTATCGGGGCTTTGGTGTTGTTTTGGACATATTGGTGTTGTTATTGTGGTGTTGGCGCTTTTATTGATGTCTTGGTGCTGTTATCGGGATTTTGGTGATATTATCAGTGTTCTGGTGCTGTTGTCGGTGTTTTGGTGCTGTTATGGGGGTGTTGATGCTGTTATTGTGATTTTGATGTTGTTATCATCATGCTGATGATGTTATTGTGGTGTTGGTGTTGTTATGAGTGTGTTGGTGTTTTTATCGGGAGGTTGATGCTGTTAGTGTGCTTTTGGTGTTCTTATCATTGTGTTGGTACAGTTATTGTTGTGTTGGTGCTGTCAGCAGGGTTTTGATGCTGTTATTGTTGTGTTTGTGTTGTTATTGGTTTGTTGGGGCTCTTATAGCATTGTTGTTTTGTTATTCGGATGTTGGCGCTGTTATCGGGACGTTGGCGCTATAATTGTGGTGTTGGTGTTGTTATCAGTGTATTGATGTTGTTATCGGGGTGTTGGTGCTGTTATCAGTGTGTTGGGGTTGTTTCGGGGTGTTGGTGTTGTTATTGTGGTGTTGGCGCTGTTATTGATGTGTTGCTGCTGTTATTGGGATTTTTGTAATATGATCAGGGTTTTGGTGCTGTTTTCAGTGTTTTGGTGCTGTTATTGTAGTTTTGGTGTTGTGATCAGTGTGGTCATGTAGTTATCGGCGTGTTGGTGCATTTATTGGGGTTTTGGTGCTGTTATCGGGGTCTTGGTGTTCTTATTAGTGTTTTGATGGAGGTAGCAGGGATTTGGTGCTCTTATCGTGTTTTGGTGTTGTGCTCGGAGTGTTTGTGCTATTTTCATGGTATTGGTGCTGTTATCGAGATTTTGGTGCTATTATCGGTATTTTGATGCTGTTATCGGTGATTTGGCGATGTTATCGGGGCTTTGTTGTTGTGATCTGTGTGTTTGTGTTGTTATCAATGTTTTGGTGCTGCCCTCCGTGTTTTGGAGCTGTTATCGGGGTGTTGATGCTGTTATAGTGTTTTTGGTGTTGTTTTCATCATTTTAATGATGTTATTGTGGTGTTGGTGTTGTTATCAGTGTGTTGGTATTTTTATGGGGAGGTTGACGCTGTTAGAGTGCTGTTGGTGTTGTTATCATTGTGTTGGTACAGTTATTGTTGTGTTGGTATTGTAATCAGGGTGTTGTTGCTGTTATTGTTGTGTCTGTGTTGTTATCGGGGTGTTGGTGCTGTTATAGAATTGCTGGTTTTGTTATCGGGATGTTGTTGTTATCGGCATGTAGGTGCTGTGGTGTTGTTATTGGGCTCTTGGTGTTTTTATCGGTATGTTTGTGTTGTTCTTGGGGAATTGTTGTTATCTGGGTGTTGGTGTTGTTATCAGGGCGTTGGTGTTATTATCAGGGCGTTGGTGTTATTATCGGAGTACTGGTGTTGTAATCAGGGTGTTGGTGTTTTTATCAGGATGTTGGTGCCGTTTTTGGGGTTTGCGTGTTGTTATCTGGGTGTTGGTGTTGTTATCGGTTTGTCGATGATGTTATTGTGGTGTCGGTGTTGTTACCGGTGTGTTGGTGTTTTTATCGTGATGTTGATGCTGTTAGTGTGGTGTTGGTGTTGTTATCAGTGTGTTGGTACAGTTATTGTTGTGTTGGTGTTGTCATCAGGGTGTTGGTGCTGTTATTATTGTGTTTGTTTTCTTATCGGGGTGTTCATGCTGTTATTAGGTTGCTAGTGGTGTTATCTGTATGTTGGTGCTGTTATCGGGGTGTTGGCACTATAATTGTGGTGTTGATGTTGTTATCGTGGTATTGATGTAGTTATCAGGCTTTTGGTGCTGTTATCGGGATCTTGATGATGTTATCGGGGATTTGGTGTTGTGATCTTGGTACTTGTGTTGTTATCAGAGTTTTGGTGTGCTTATCAGTGTTTTGGTGCAGTTAACGGGGCTTAGGTGTTCTAATTGGGGTGTTTGAGCTGTTATCAGAGTTTTGGTGTTGCTTTCGGGATTTTGGTGCTGTTATCGGGAGCTTGGTGCTGTTATCATGGTTTTGTTGCTGTTGTCACTTTGTTGGTGTTGTTATCTGGCGTTGGTGTTGTTATTGTGGTTTTGGTGTTGTTATCGGGGTGTTGATGCTTTTATTGTTGTTCTGGTATTGTGATCGGAGTATTGATGATGTTATTGTTGTGTTGGTGTTGTTATCGGGGTTTTGGTGCTATTATGGGGGCTTTGGTGTTGTTTTGGACATATTGGTGTTGTTATTGTGGTGTTGGCGCTGTTATTGGTGTCTTGGTGCTGTTATCGGGATTTTGGTGATATTATCAGGGTTCTGGTGCTGTTGTTGGTGTTTTGGTGCTGTTATGGGAGTGTTGATGCTGTTATTGTGGTTTTGATGTTGTTATCATCATGTTAATGATGTTATTGTTGTGTTGGTGTTGTTATCAGTGTGTTGGTATTTTTATGGGGAGGTTGACGCTGTTAGAGTGCTGTTGGTGTTGTTAACATTGTGTTGGTACAGTTATTGTTGTGTTGGTGTTTTTATCGGTGTGTTCGTGCTGTTATTGGGATGCTGGTGGTGTTAACTGTATGTTGGTTCTGTTATCGGTGTGTTGGCGCTATAATTGTGGTGTTGATGTTGTTATCGTGGTATTGATGTTGTTATTGGGCTTTTGGTGCTGTTATCAGGATCTTGATAATGTTATCGGGACTTTGTTATTGTGATCTGTGTGTTTGTGTTGTTATCAGTGTTTTGGTGCTGTTATCGGTGTTTTGGAGCTGCTGCCGGGAGCTCGGTGCTGTTATCGGGGCTTCGGTGTTGTAATCGGGGTGTTTGTGTTGTTATCAGTGTTTTGGTGCTGCTCTCGGGGTTTTGGTGCTGTTATCTGTGTGTTGATGCTGTTATTGTGTTTTTGGTGTTGTTATCATCATGTTGATGACGTTATTGTGGTGTTGGTGTTGTTATCAGTGTGTTGGTGTTTTTACCAGGAGGTTGACGCTGTTAGTGTGGTGTTGGGGTTGATATCATTGTGTTGGTACAGTTATTGTTGTGTTGGTGTTGTCATCAGGGTGTTGTTGCTGTTATTGTTGTGTTTGTGTTGTTATTGGGGTGTTGGTGCTGTTATAGGATTGCTGGTTTTGTTATCGGGATGTTGGTGTTATCGGCATGTGGGTGCTGTGGTGTGTTATTGGGCTCTTGGTGTTATTATCGGGGTGTTGGTGTTGTTATTGGGGTGTTGTTGTTATCTGGGTGTTGGTGTTGTTATCGGGGTGTTGGTGTTGTTATCAGGGTGTTGGTGTTGCTATCGGAGTACTGGTGTTGTAATCGGGGTGTCGGTGTTTTATCAGGATTTTGGTGCTGTTTTTTGGGTTTGCGTGTTGTTTTCTGGGTTTTGGTGTTGTTATCGGGGTGTTGACGATGTTTTTGTGGTGTCTGTGTTGTTATCGGTGTGTTCGTGTTTTTATCGGGATGTTGATGCTGTTAGTGTGGTGTTGGTGTTGTTATCAGTGTGTTGGTACAGTTATTGTTGTGTTGGTGTTGTCATCAGGGTGTTGGTGCTGTTATTGTTGTGTTTGTGTTCTTATTGGGGTTTTCGTGCTGTTATTGCGTTGCTGGTGGTGTTATCTGTATTTTGGTGCTGTGATCGGTGTGTTGGCGCTATAATTGTGATGTTGATGTTGTTATCGTGGTATTGATGTTGGTATCGGGCTTTTGGTGCTGTTATCGGGATCTTGATGATGTTATCGGTGCTTTGCTGTTGTGATCTTGGTGTTTGTGTTGTTATCAGGGTTTTGGTGCGCTTATCAGTGTTTTGGTGCTGTTATCAGGGCTTAGGTGTTGCAATCGGGGTGTTTGAGTTGTTATCAGTGTTTTGGTGTTGCTTTCGGGGTTTTGGTGCTGTTATCGGGAGCTTGGTGCTGTTATCGGGGTTTTGGTGCTGTTATCATGGTTTTGTTGCTGTTATCAGTGTGTTGGTGCAGTTAGCAGGCGTTGCTGTTGTTATTGTGGTTTTGATGTTGTTATCGGGGTGTTGATGCTTTTATTGTGGTTTTGGTGTTGTGATCGGGGTGCTGGTGTTTTTATTGGGTTGTTGATGCTGTTAGTGTGGTGTTGGTGTTGTTATCGGGGTGTTGGTGCTATTATCGGTGCTTTGGTGTTGTTTTGGGCGTGTTGGAGTTGTTATTGTGGTGTTGGTGCTGTTATTGGTGTCTTGGTGCTGTTATCGGGATTTTGGTGATATTATCAGGGTTCTGGTGCTGTTGTCGGTGTTTTGTTGCTGTTATGGGGCTTTTGATGATGTTATTATGGTTTTGATGTTGTTATCATCATGTTGATGATGTTATTGTGGTGTTGGTGTTGTTATCAGTGTGTTGGTGTTTTTATGGGGAGGTTGATGCTGTTAGTTTGGTGTTGGTGTTGGTGTTGTTATCATTGTGGTGGTACAGTTATTGTTGTGTTTGTGTTTTTATCGGTGTGTTCGTGCTGTTATTGGGCTGCTGGTGGTGTTATCTGTATGTTGGTGCTGTTATCCTGGTGTTGGCGCTATAACTGTGGTGTTGATGTTGTTATCATGGTATTGATGATGTTATCGGGAATTTGGTGGTATTATCATGTTTCTAGTGCTGTTGTCGGTGTTTTAGTGCGTTATGGGGGGTGTTGATGCTGTTATTGTGGTTTTGATGTTATCATCATCTTGATGATGTTATTGTGGTGTTGGTGTTGTTATCAGTGTGTTGGTATTTCTACCGGGAGTTTGATGCTGTTAGAGTGCTTTTGGTGTTGTTATCATTGTGTTGGTACAGTTATTGTTGTGTTGTTGTTGTCATCAGGGTTTTGATGCTGTTATTGTTGTGTTTTCTTGTTATTGGGGTGTTGGTGCTCTTATAGCATTGTTGGATTTGTTATCGGGATGTTGGTGCTGTTATCGGGATGATGGTGCTATAAATGTGGTGCTGGTGTTGTTATCAGTGTATTGATGTTGTTATCGGGGTGTTGGTGCTGTTATTGGTGTGTTGGTGTTGTTTTCGGGGTGTTGGTTTTGTTATTGTGGTGTTGGCGCTGTTATTGGTGTGTTGCTGCTGTCAGCGGGTTTTTTGTAATATCAGGGTATTGGTGCAGTTTTCGGTGTTTTGGTGCTGTTATTGTAGTTTTGGTGTTGTGATCAGTGTGGTCATGTAGTTATTGGCGTGGTGCTGCATTTATTGGGGCTTTGGTGCTGTTATCGGGGCCTTGGTGTTCTTATTAGTGTTTTGATGGAGGTAGCAGGATTTTGGTGCTCTTATCGGTGTTTTGGTGTTGTGCGCGGAGTGTTTGTGTTGTTAACATGGTATTGGTGCTGTTATCGAGATTTTGGTGCTATTATCGGGATTTTGATGCTGTTATCGGTGATTTGGTGATGTGATCGGGCCTTTGTTGTTGTGATCTGTGTGTTTGTGTTGTTATCAGTGCTGCTACCGGTGTTTTGGTGCTGCTGCCGGGAGCTTGGTGCTGTTATCGAGGCTTTGGTGTTGTAATCAGGGTGTTTGTGTTGTTATTGTGGTGTGGGCGTTGTTATTGGTGTCTTGGTGCTGTTATCGGAATTTTCGTGATATTATCAGGGTTCTGGTGCTGTTGTCGGTGTTTTGGTGCTGTTATGGGAGGTGTTGATGCTGTTATTGTGGTTTTGATGTTGTTATCATCATGTTGATGATGTTATTGTGGTGTTGGTGTTGTTATCAGTGTGTTGGTGTTTTTATGGGGAGGCTGATGCTGTTAGTGTGGTGTTGGTGTTGTTATCATTGTGTTGGTACAGTTATTGTTGTGTTTGTGTTGTTATCGGTGTGTTCGTGCTGTTATTGGGTTGCTGGTGGTGTTATCTGTATGTTGGTGCTGTTATCGGGGTGTTGGCGCTATAATTATGGTGTTGATGTTGTTGTCATGGTATTGATTTTGTTGTTGGGCTTGTGGTGCTGTTATCGGGATCTTGATGATGTTATCGGGGCTTTGGTGTTGTGATCTTGATGTTTGTGTTGTTACCAGGGTTTTGGTGCGCTTATCAGTGTTTTGGTGCTGTTATCGGGACTTAGGTGTTGTAATCGGGGTGTTTGAGCTGTTATCAGAGTTTTGGTGTTGCTTTCGGGGTTTTGGTGCTGTTATCGGGAGCTTGGTGCTGTTCTCGGGGTTTTGGTGCTGTTATCATGGTTTTGTTGCTGTTATCAGTGTGTTGGTGCTGTTATCGGGCGTTGGTATTTTTATTGTGGTTTTGGTGTTGTTATCGGGTTGTTGATGCTTTTATTGTGGTTTTGGTGCTTTGATCGGAGTTTTGATGATGTTATTGCGTTGTTGGTGTTGTTATCGGTGTGATGGTGTTTTTATTGGGTTGTTGATGCTGTTAGTGTGGTGTTGGTGTTGTTATCGGGGTGTTGATGCTATTATGGGGGCTTTGGTGTTGTTTTGGGCGTGTTGGTGTTCTTATTGTGGTGTTGGCACTGTTATTGGTGTCTTGTTGCTGTTATCGGGATTTTGGTGATATTATCAGTGTTCTGGTGCTGTTGTCGGTGTCTTGGTGCTCTTGGTATTGATGCTGATATTGTGGTTTTGATGTTGTTATCATCATGTTGATGATGTTATTGTGGTGTTGGTGTTGTTATCAGTGTGTTCGTATTTTTATGGGGAGGTTGATGCTGTTAGTCTGCTTTTGGTCGTGTTATCATTGTGTTGGTACTGTTATTGTTGTGTTGGTGTTGTCATCAGGGTTTTGATGCTGTTATTGTTGTGTTTTTGTTATTATTGTGGTTTTGGTGTTCTTATAGGATTGTTGGTT
>JANJGN010000012.1:140207962-140326388 GCA_026770705.1 Isurus oxyrinchus | reverse complement strand
TATCTTCTTTTTCCTCCCTTCCCTATCTTCTTCTGCTTCCTTTTCTTTCCTCACCTCTTTCGTTTCTTCTCTTCTCTTTCCCTCTGCTTAGAATATCAAAGGTTAAGTGATGATTTGATTGAGGTTTTTAAGATCTTAAAAGCAATTGACAACAGAGATAGAGAGAAACATTTCCCACTGACTGGGGAGTCTGGGACAAAAGGTCACTACATTAACATCACAGCCCAGCCATTCCAGAGAGAATTTTGGAAACATTTTCTTCACACAAAGAGTGGTAAAAATATGAAACTCTCTCCCACAAGAATCAGTAGATGCCAGCGCTCAATTAATAATTTTAAATCTGAGCTTGGTGCTTTCGCCAGACTCGGGTAAGAAAGAATATGGGGATAACGCAGGTGAACGGAGTTAAGATACAGATCAGCCGTACTGAATGGTGTTACAGACTCGAGGGGTTCAATGGTCTCCCCCTGTTAAGTCTCATTCTCCGTGGCCTTGCACACACAGTTGCTCATTACGTCTTTCCAGTTTGCAGTCTCAGAATTGAAAGTTTCATGAGCGATTTGCAAACCATTTTTAAAAACTGAGCCTGTGTCAGTCCGGATACTACACACATCATGAGCGGAATACAAACCGTAGGCTCTTGGCGCTGTTTAACACTCTGGTTAAGCCCTCAGATTGGGTGTTGATCTTGTTTTGATCAATCAGTAACGCAAAGTGAAGCTCACAGAGTGGACACAACACCAGTCAGGTTGCTTAATCCACTCGGATCTCACAGTGCAAAGCCTCTCCATGTAAGTGCCCTCGCACTCTCTGATGTGGTGTACCTCCCTCATCACAAACCTCTCCTACTCCCGCCTGAAAACCCGAGCTGGTCAAAAATTTTCCTCTCATTAGAAGGCAACTAATAAAGAGGCCAGAAAAAGCACTGAGTGGACCTCTTCCTGATAACATGTGGGGCCTGGGAAGAAACTTTCTCCAGCCATTACCTGCAATTGCCTATGACAACGACACTTCGAAACTCATTCATCTTTTTCCGAGATTAGGATAAGGAGGGTTAGGAACCAATTGAGTTTAGTCACAGATCAGCCATGATCTAATCGCATTGCAGGCTCGAGGGGCTGAATGGCCTCCCCCTGTTCCTCTGTTCATTCGCTGTGAAATGCTGAGGATGTGAAAGGTGTTAACAGGAATACAAGATCTTTCCATCCTCGAATGACATACTGGAGGATTGGGTAAAGTACAGTAACTAAATGCACTGCTTTCAGGCAGTAGAGAGAGCAACTGGGGAGAAGAAAGGACCCGGACAGACCTGAACCTACCAGAAGAGACCCATCGCCTCCTCAACTTTTACCCCCATGCACCTGGTTGTGGCCTTGGAGGGCATCTCTGAAAGGTCAATTAATCTGCCTCTGGCTCTTACCTAAGACTAAGACTTCTGTCACTTCCTATTTTCAAGTATTATGTTGCACTTGTGTCAGCAGTGACTCAGTTGGTGGTGTTGTCACCTCCGAGTCAGAAAGCTTAGAGTTAGCTGAGGCTCCCCGTGCAGTATGAGGGAGTGCAGCACTGCCAGAGGTGCCATTTTTGAGTTGAGAATAGTAAACCCTGGTCCTGCCTGCCCCCTCAGGTGGATATTAAAGATCCTCTGCACTACTAGAAGAGCAGAGGAGTTCTCCCTCCTATCTACACCAATATTTATCTCTAAAAGAGGTTGTCTGGCCCTTTATCTCAATGCTGTTTGTGGGACCTGTTTGTGTGCAAATTGGCTGCCACACTTCCTACATTACTCAGTGACTAGTTTCACCATTTCATGAGTTGTAAAGTGGCTTGGGATGTTGTGAGGTCCTGAGAGGTGCTATAGAAATGTAAATTCTTTTTTGACATATTAGTTTCCCTCTTTCACAGACTGACGGTTTGTTTCTCATTTACATCAGTGCTTTTTAATAAACAACTACTCGCGAGGTGAATGTGATGCTGTCCTTCCCAACCTAAACCCCCAATCCCAATCCCTGCCACCCTCCCCCACTAAACCCCCCCCCCCACCCAACCCCCCCACCCCGGCACCCTCCCCCACCCCCTG
Organism: Isurus oxyrinchus; assembly: GCA_026770705.1. Lineage (NCBI taxonomy): Eukaryota > Metazoa > Chordata > Chondrichthyes > Lamniformes > Lamnidae > Isurus > Isurus oxyrinchus. Next base: position 140,324,308 of record JANJGN010000012.1, on the reverse strand, counting down.
GCACCCTCTCCCCGCACCCCACACGTTCCTTTTGCTGTTTTCCCAGTGGAACCTCATGGGGGACAGGCTAGGAGGGTCAGGTAGTTTGATGATTGGCTGGAGGGGTTCCTGGATTCAGAAATCCCTGCAGATCTCCAGTTTGATGGTCCTTACTGTAATCTTCTTTCTTTGTGTGTGTGTGTGTGTGTGTGTGTGTGTGCTTACAGTTGAAGGATTTTATTGTTCTTAAAAACGTCTCCATTTATATTTAGAATTGGCAAGGTATTTTGTGAAGATTCCAGCTCAGTACTTTTGACACTGTTCTGTATCCCAGTGTGGAGCTGTCTCTGGTTCCCATTAAACAGCACATCTGACCCTTCCGCAGGCCAACTCTTTTCCCCATTAATTTAGATCAGTGTAATTTCTCAAACTGCCATACACTGCTTAACTAAGGCAGGCCTGTGTGATATTCTCAGGGATCCTGAGCTGGTTTGAGTAGAGTAACAGACACTCCCGTCCAGCGCCCTTCAGTGTGAGAGGTGATTCCTGACTGAGAGGAGTCCCCATCCTGAGTTTGAGCTCCCCTTCTGCAGGCTCCTGGGTTTCCACAGGACAGGGTAATTACAGTTGAAAGTCCATGCCTGCATGTACACTGTCACATATTCTCTCATATTCTACAAATACTTAGTATGAGAATTCTGCAACTTCTGAACCCAGATCAAAGACTGTCAGCAGGAGCTTTCTGTGTCTAATACTAGGCGTTCATACAAATACAAACACATCTCTGGCTACACGTTTGGCCAGGCAATTTTAAAAGTTTGAAATTATCATCCTTGTTTTCAAATCCCACTATGCCATGGCCTTGGTCCTCTATATCTCGGTAATCGCTATCTCTGTGATCGCTATCTCTGTAATCTCTCTATCTCTGTAATCTCTCTATCTCTGTAATCACTCTATCTCTGCAATCTCTCTATCTCTGCAATCTCTTATCTCTGTAATCTCTCTATCTCTGTAATCTCTCTATCTCTGTAATCGCTATCTCTGTAATCTCTCTATCTCTGTAATCTCTATCTCTGTAATCTCTATCTCGGTAATCGCTATCTCTGTAATCGCTATCTCTGTAATCTCCTACCTCTGTAATCTCTCTAGCTCTGTAATCTCTCTATCTCTGTAATCTCTCTATCTCTGTAATCTCTATCTCTGTAATCTCTCTATCTCTGTAATCTCTCTATCTCTGTAATCTCTCTATCTCTGTAATCTATCTCTGTAATCTCTCTATCTCTGTCATCTCTCTATCTCTGTAATCTCTCTATCTCTGCAATCTCTATCTCTGTAATCTCTCTATCTCTGTAATCTCTCTATCTCCGTAATCTCTCTATCTCTGTAATCTCTCTATCTCTGTAATCTCTCTATCTCTGTAATCTCTATCTCTGTAATCTCTCTATCTCTGTAATCTCTCTATCTCTGTAATCTATCTCTGTAATCTCTCTATCTCTGTAATCTCTCTATCTCTGTAATCTCTCTACCTCTGTAATCTCTCTATCTCTGTAATCTCTCTATCTCTGTAATCTCTATCTCTGTAATCTCTCTATCTCTGTAATCTCTATCTCTGTAATCTCTCTATCTCTGTAATCTCTATCTCTGTAATCTCTCTATCTCTGTAATCTCTATCTCTGTAATCTCTCTATCTCTGTAATCTCTATCTCTGTAATCTCTCTATCTCTGTAATCTCTATCTCTGTAATCTCTCTATCTCTGCAATCTCTATCTCTGTAATCTCTCTATCTCTGTAATCTCTATCTCTGTAATCTCTCTATCTCTGTAATCTCTATCTCTGTAATCTCTCTATCTCTGTAATCTCTATCTCTGTAATCTCTCTATCTCTGCAATCTCTATCTCTGTAATCTCTCTATCTCTGTAATCTCTCTATCTCTGTAATCTCTCTACCTCTGTAATCTCTATCTCTGTAATCGCTATCTCTGTAATCTCTCTATCTCTGTAATCTCTATCTCTGTAATCTCTCTATCTCTGTAATCTCTATCTCTGTAATCTCTCTATCTCTGTAATCTCTATCTCTGTAATCTCTCTATCTCTGTAATCTCCTCCAGCCCTTTAACCCTCTGAGATTTCTGAGCTCATCGAATTCTGACCTCTTGAGCATCCCTGATTTTAATCACTCACCATTGCTTTAGGCAATTTGGGCCCTAAACTCTGGAATTCCCTCCCTATAGCTCTCTCTTCCCCTTTAAGACATTCTTTAAAACCTGCCTTTCTGATCAAGCCTTTGTTCATCAGCCCTAATAGCTCCTTGTGTGGCTCAGTGGTCAAATTCTGTTTGATAATGCTCCTGCGAATCTCCATGGGACATCTTACTACATGAAAGGTACTAGATAAACATAAGTTGTTGTTGTTATGTTGGTGTTCAAGTCTCAGTCAGGGTCAGTATTTAATCAATTCCACTATCGGTTGCGGAATTATGCATCTCCCCCACCTATTCCGCCCAATCCTAATCCTTTAGATGATCTATTCCTACACTTCTGTCTGCCCCTCAATCTTCAGCTGTTAGGCTCTCTCTATCCATCTGCAACCACCCCCCCCACCCCCGCCTTCATTCACTGCCCCCATGTCTGAGGCACAGTGGCCGTCTTTCTGTCCCTGGCACACTCTGCACGGGGGGTGGGGAGGTGGGGGTGGTGACTGTGGAGTAGTGGGTGGGTGTGTGTGATTCAGGAAGGTGTGTTTAAAGTAGACGCTGGATCTAACACACCATTGGGAAGGATGCCACCTGCAGAGAGTAAGTAACATCCACACGGACAGTTGAGAAGCCGGGGAGTTTCAGCTAAGTTTAGGCACAAATGATGAGGAATGTGTCGTTTTGCACCACTTGTTTTTACCTCAACAGCCCATAAAAAACATATTCTCCCAACGCTTCTCACCCCCACGCTCTCCGGTCACCAGTTTACTGGTGGACTAAAGCAGAAAACTTCTTACTCCTTGCACCTTTCGCAAAGGATCACCTAGGCCGAGGGGCTGATTGTGGGTGGCAGCCAGTGATCGCCCTCTGCCTAAACCTCCTATTGCTAGGCCCCTGGTACAGATTTAGGCCAGAAAGCTTGGCTGATACCTCCGGGTGAAGGAGGGAAAATTGGCCTTTTGCCATCGAGGTTAGTCTGGGAATATTTCTCAGACAGAACCTTGAGGCCAAACTGAGCAGACTAGGTTCACGCGCCAGGGGTTAGGAGAATGAGAGCTGACCTCACCGAAACATTCCTCAAGGGTTTGACAGGGTAAACACAGAGATGGCTCCCCCCCTTTGGCTGGGAGATCTAGGATACGGGGGCACATCTCAGTTAGGATTGAGATGAGAAATTCCTTCCCTCAACATGCTCTGAATCTTTGGGCGGAATGTTCTGGCTGACGTGTGGGTGCTGGAGCCCCCACATCAGCGCTTAAAATGTCACGCGATGTCAGTGCGCGGCATCGCGATGTTTAGGTTGGTGCGCAAGCGCTATGCAGCCCGATGCACGCCCGCCATTAACTAAAGGCCTTGTTATGGCCAGTAAATCAGCAACTGATGACGCTTTTGAGGAGCCCGTGCGGACTCCGGCTCGATGCACAGGCCCAACGTGTAGGTGGGTAGGTGATTTTTTTTTCGACAAACCTCATCCAGTGACGGGATGAGGTTTGGGTTCGGATTTTAAAAAGTTTCGTAAAGTTTCTGTGTACTTTATTAACACGTCCCACCTCATGTGACATTTTCGCATGAGGGGGACACGTTAATGATTTTTTTTTACTTTTCTAGTGTTGAACTTTCACAGCCTTTCAGCGACCTCCCTGAGGCTGCACTTAGCCGCAGCGAGATGTGTGCTCTTTCGTGTGCATGTGTGAAAGAGAGCACTCTCGCAGTTGGGGAATCCCTCCCCACCCCCCCTCACAGGGAGCGCATAGCGCTTCCCGCTGGGTGTCACGCTGGGTGGGCCTTAAGTGGCCCGCCCACTTAAAATGGCGGCGGGCCAGTTAAGGCCCACCCATTTCGGCGGCGGTGATTGGCTCCCTGCCACCCGCCGAGTCGGTCAGCCCCGCCCACCCGTCAAGGGCAAAATTCAGCCCTTTGGAATTCTCTTCCCCCAGAGAAGATGTGGATGCTCCATCGCTGAATATTTGCAGGACAGAGACTGATAGATTTTTTGGGAATTACGGGAATCGAGGGATGTGGGGGGTAATGCAGGAAGATGGAGTTTTGGCAGAAGATCAGACGTGATGATATTGTGTGGTGGAGTCGTCTCGAGGGGCCCAGGGATCTAAACCAGGAGGAATCAAACGAGAAAGATTGGGTTTATCCAGGGAAGCGGGGATTTAACCGTAGAGTAATATTACAACAGGCGGGGTATTTAATCAGGACGGCATTAAGCAGAGTGATAATTAACCAGGAGGGCAAGAAAAAAACAGCAGAAAGTGAAAACTCTTCATGATCTCAACTGGTGTTCTGCAACTTTCCTTTTCAGTGACATTGGTTATTGGATAAATGGCGGCTGAGGGAACCAGGGAGTTCTCCCCCGCACTTCTCCCAGATAGTGCCATGGGGTCTTTTCCATCCACCTGAGAGGGCAGATGGGACCTTGTTTTAACATCTTTTCTGAGGAACGGCACCTCTGACAATGCAGCACCCCCTCAGCTCTGCACTCGGGCGTGTCAGCCCCAGGTTTTGGTGTGAAAGTCTCTTGAGTGGGACGTGAACGGTTGGTGACTCGGAGGCGAGGTGCTACGGGAGCTCCTGGGACACTGGGACAAGAAGCTCGGAATATGGTCCCAATAAGCTGCGTAACGAGGCTTATGCCCCACATCAGAAAGACCAGGCTTAGCGGTTTGGGTTGATTTTAACTCCCTGTGTGGTGTTGAAGACTGGAGCCTTTGCCTTGAGAACACTCGGCTCTGGTTCTGTGCTGAGCTGTGAGATGTGAAATTTCCCAACTAAAGATTTTATCCGTTTAAAAATATTAACTCCCTACTGGAAAAATCAAACCGAAAGGTATTTGGCTGTAACTGCTGCAGATCAGCATTCGCAGCTAGATTGTGACTCCGCTCCTAGTTACTTACCTCGAAATATAGCTGCACCTTTCTCACCCAACATCCCAACTTGGGCCAGTGAGAGAGATGCCCCGCAACATTTTATCGAGCAGAGCAGAGTCGGAGGTATGAAAGCCACATGCCTTTATTTTATGGACCAGCTGCTGTGAAGCAGGTAGGTTTAAAGCTCCATCCACTTTGAGAAGCCAGGGAGAAGGTAAGTGTATTGGGTAAGTGGGCAGGATTGGGGGGGTGGGGGGGGGGGGGGGCGGCAGGGTGGTCTGGCAGTCGGGACTGGACACTGGGGTTGGAGGAGCGGTGGGGTGCGGTCAGCACGGAGGAGGACCGAGTGGTTAGTTGGGGGTGGGGGGGGGGCGCGGGTTAGTGGGGGTGCTGGTCAGTTCGGGGTGGTTGGGTGGTCAGTGAGGCAGGTGGTCAGTTGTGGGGGGGAGGTTGGGTGGTCAATGAGGGGGGTCGGGTGGTCATTGGGGGGGGGGAGGGTAGTCAGGGGTGGTGGGGTAGTCGGGGTGGGTGGGGGATAGTCGGGGGGAGAGTGTTGTGGGGGGAGGTGGGGGTGTAGCCGGTGCGGGGGGGGGTGCATGGAGGAGTAGTCAGGGGTACTGTGAGGGGTCAAGGGTGTGAGAGACAGTCAGTCAGGGGTCCCATGGGGTATTGGGGGGGGTAGTTGGGAGGCTTGGGAGGGGTAGTGTTGCGGGGGGTGGGGGGAGATTGGGGGGGTGGGGGTGAGGGGATTCCAGTAGGGCTTTGGGGGACAGGGTGGGTCAGGACTAGTGTTACCCAGAAGTTAGAAGTGGTTTTAACTCTTCTGGTTGGTTACAGTGTAAAACAGTCAGAACCGCCCGCCGTCTGTGATTGAAATCGGAGATTCGGATGGTTCCCAGCGCAGGTCAACTACCCAGCGGAAGTTTGAACATCCCAGGCTATTGCTGTGCTGTCCTCACTTGGGGACCTCCATTGGGAGGGGTAAGGGGGAGGTGAGGGGTAGGAGTGCATCATTGGAGCACCACCACCTTCCACACCCCAGCCCACCAACGCCTCCCCCCCCACCACCCTCTCCCCGGGGTACCCCCCAGAATGGATGTTACGGACCATAAACAGGCTTCAGAGAGAGACAAGGACTGACTAATCTCCCCCGCAACTGTCGCCTTAAATAGTTTCTCCAGAAGGAGCAGTCCGGGAAATCCCTGAGAGCAGAGTTACGATGCCAGCTAGACTCAGGGTGGATCTGAAACACACCTCTCCCTCCCTGGAGTGAGCTGGGAGTGACACACTGACACATATTCCCCACCGAACCCCCACATCGAGGGACAGCATCAATTTCCCTCCTCAAACTCACCCCGAGTACCTCCCTTTCTGCACCATTTAGTGAACCCCAGACGCCTTAATATTCCAATCGGGCAGTCACTGGCTGGTCTCACCGCCCCTGGGTTTGCTGCTACAGTCGGTTATGTTGCTGGGTTAATAATCCATCACCAATTCAATCCCAGCACAACAGGCTTGACAATTTGAATTTAGTTTCTTTTTAAAAAGAAAACCATGTCAGTAAAAGTGGCCATGAAGCTTATTCCAAAGCCCAAAGGATTCACCAAAGAAACCCCTGCATTTATGCAGCACCTTTCACCACCACCAGACCTCCCGAAATGTTTTACAGACAATGAAGTAACTTTAAAGCGTTGTCACTGTTGGGATGTAGGAAACGCAGCAGCCAATTTTTTGCACAGCAAGATCCCACAAACGACACCATGGGAATGAGCAGAAAGTCCTTTACCGACGTTGATTGAGGGATAAATATTGGCCAGGGCACTGGGGAGGAAACCTCGAAACTCTCCCAAATAGCACCCTGGGATCGTTCACACCTGAGAGGACAGAGGGGGGGCCTCAGGTAAACATCTCGTCTGACAGTGCAGCGCTCGGTCAGTACCGCAGTGGAGTGCACCACCCTTACCCAGTCTGGGTTTATCTGTGACTCCAGTCCCACACCAACATGATTAACTCTTAACTGTCCGGCAAACCTCTTGGATGTACCAAATCGCCACAAAGAGTATCAAGACCATCACCACACAGACCTGCAGCCGTTCAAGAAGAAAACCAGCCAGCACCTTCTCAGGGCGGCTGTGGATGAATGATAAACGGAGACCCTGCCAGTGATACACGCTTGCCAGGAGAGAATGAAACAAGAAATGCTGGATGTGAATCTTACCTTCTGAAGCCACTGAGTGTTGTTCTCTGTGGCTGTCTCCAGATGGCGGAGTTTCTGGAGGGAGGTATTGGGCTCACTGGGTGGGGCATCCCGCTGGAGGGCATTGGTGTCACGCTGCTCCCCACTGGCTCTACAGTGGCCCGGGTCCGGAAGTACAAAGGTGTAGCTGCACTGTCCATGCTGGACACGGTGGTAGTGCCCACGTGGACTGTCTGCTCCTCGCCACTGCCTGTTGGGGCCCATCAGGCTGACTGGAGCCCACAGTAAATTCAGAGTGAGAGCTAGCATCCACATTCTGCCCACCTGTCCACCCACTCGCCCACCCACTCACCCACCCACCCACCCACCCACTCGCCCACCCACTCACCCACCCACTCACCTACCCACCCACCCACCCACCCACTCACTCACTCACTCACTCACCCACTCGCCCACCCACCCACTCACTCACTCACCCACCCACTCACCTACCACTCACCTACCACTCACCTACCACTCACCCACCCACCCACCCACCACCCACTCACTCACCCACCCACCACTCACCCACCCACTCACCTACCACTCACCTACTACTCACCCACCCACTCACCTACTACTCACCCACCCACTCACCCACCCACACACCCACCCACACACCCACCCACTCACCTACCACTCACCTACCACTCACCTACCCACTCAGCCACCCACTCACCCACTCACCCACCCACTCACCCACCCACTCACCTGCCCACTCGTCCGCCCACTCCCCTGCCCACTTGCCCAATCACTTCCCAGCCCGTCTGTCCTCTTGCTCCTGCACAAGGGCCTATTTGAATGCTGCGTCTATCTCTGCTCTACCTCCACCTGTGCTCTCCCAAACGCCTTCACGTGGAACCCTGAGCTGGTCGTGGACGCCGAGGCTCCCTCCCTGGTATTGCGGCAACTGAACCTGCCAGACTGTCATCAAACCCCTTTTAATTCAGTTTGCATTGCATTTAATCTCTCTCTCCCTCTCTGCTTCCCTCTGTCTATCTCTGTGTCACTCTCTCTGTCACTGTCTCGCCTTCTCAGCCTTTAGCTCTTTGTCTCTCTTTCACTTTTCCTTTATCTGTCTGTCTCTCACTCTGTCTTTCTTTGCCTCTCTTACTGCCACCACCACCCCACCCACCCTTCTGTGTCTCCTTCTCTCTCTCTGACTCTCTCTCTTATTCTGGCTCTCTCTTTCCCTTCTCTGTTTCTATTGCTCCCCCTTGCCTGTCTCTCACTCTTTACTTCCCTCTGTTCCCTCTCCCTGTCTCTCTCTCTCTCTCTCTCTCACTCTCACATTCTCCCTGTCTCTCTCACTCTCACACTCCTTCTGTCTGTCTCTCTGTCCTTCTGTCTGTGTCTGTCTCTCTCTCTCTCTCTCTCTGTAACAGGCACAGCCAATCCTCAAGTGAAAGTGAGAAAAGCCAGTCTGTGAGCAACATAAAACGCTCCCAATGATTTTTCAAAGTTTCCTCCTGCTGCCAGTGAAGTGGGAGTCGAGTTACAAGATTGATTGGACGCATGAACGAAAGAATGCAGAATCCCCTATCACATCCCAACCCACAAACAAGGCAAAGTGCACACAGGACAGGGATAACATCACAATCCTGCTGCTTATTTGTCAACCAAAAGTTCAACAAGGGAAGAGAAATTTACCTCACATAAACTCCTGAAGCTCAGCGCAGAGAGAGGGTTTTCCCAAAGATAACCCATCCTGATAAATCACAGACACAGGAGCAGTGATTAGGAAAGTGAAATTAATGGCTGTTTGACATCTTTGTACAGTTCAATCCTTTTCAACTGACACTTAACTCCAGACTTTTAGTTTTACACATTAATTGCCTGCCAACTGTACAGCATTGGCGGTCTTCTCTTAAAGTTTACGTGTTCAGGATTAAAGACTCCAGTTGTGGTGAAAGACCAGTCCTATCCCATCGGACTGTGTGAGGGAATTGGTGAGGGAATCGGGTTGTGAGGGTGAAGGTCTGCACAGTCACATCAGCTCAGTTGCTTCCAGTCATTAGCTGTTTCCTTGGCCATTTCAGGTGAAGTTCTAAGGAAACATATGCATTTATATAGCACCATTCATGATCTCAGGACATCCCAAAGTGCTTTACAGGCAATTAAATAATTTTGCAATACATAAAATGAGGCAGCAAATTTGCACACAGCAAGAACTCACAAACAGCCATGTGATAATGTCTGATTGATGTTGGCCGAGCGATGAATATTGGCCAGTTCACGGGGATAACTCCCATGATCTTCTTCAAAATACTCCAAGGGATCTTTTAAGCCCAAATCAGAGGGTAGATGGGCCTTGGTTCAATGTCTCTTTCCAAAAGACAGCACCTCTGACATTGCCACACTCTCTCAGGACTGACCCTCCGACAGTGCAGCACTCCCTCAGTACTGACCCTCCAACAGTGCAGCACTCCCTCAGTACTGACCCTCTGACAGTGCCGCACTCTCTCAGTACTGACCCTCTGACAGTGCAGCACTCTCTCAGTACTGACCCTCTGACAGTGCAGCACTCCCTCAGTACTGACCCCCTGACAGTGCCGCACTCTCTCAGTACTGACCCTCCGACAGTGCAGCACTCCCTCAGTACTGACCCTCCGACAGTGCAGCACTCCCTCAGTACTGACCCTCCGACAGTGCCGCACTCTCTCAGTACTGACCCTCTGACAGTGCAGCACTCCCTCAGTACTGACCCTCTGACAGTGCAGCACTCCCTCAGTACTGAACCTCTGACAGTGCAGCACTCCCTCAGTACTGACCCTCTGACAGTGCAGCACTCCCTCAGTACGGACCCTCTGACAGTGCAGCACTCCCTCAGTACTGACCCTCTGACAGTGCAGCACTCCCTCAGTACTGAACCTCTGACAGTGCAGCACTCCCTCAGTACTGACCCTCTGACAGTGCAGCACTCCCTCAGTACTGACCCTCTGACAGTGCAGCACCCCTCAGTACTGACCCTCTGACAGTGCAGCACTCCCTCAGTACTGACCCCCTGACAGTGCAGCACTCCCTCAGTACTGACTCTCTGACAGTGCAGCGGTCCCTCAGTACTGACCCTCTGACAGTGCAGCACTCCCTCAGTACTAACTGTCTGGAATGTCAGCCTAGATTTTGTGTTCATTTGCCTGTATTTCATTTTCTACGAAGAGATTCTAACTTTTGGATGTGATGTTAAACTGAGGCCCTGAAGAGCTTCCAATTATCTTCTTCACTCTCTTTTTCAGATGCTCCCTTTGATCTTCAGTTTGAAATTACCATAGAATCATCAAAGTTTACAGCACTGAAGGAGGCCATTCAGCCTCAACAACAGAGAGGGCCAGTATCTCGGAGAGAGTGGTGCCAACTGATCTGCTGAAAAGTTTTGCAGTGGGTTAGTTAGGAGCTGAGGGAAGTGTTGAAGATAAAGTCAGTGTGTGCTGGTGTGTGAGAGACATGGAGCAGCCAAACTGGGCCGAACAGGGTAAAGGTAATTCCAAGCCCATGTTACGTAGTGTTGTGTTGCTTTGGATTCTTCCACATTTCAAAAGAGAAAGAATCTGCATTTATATAGTGCCTTTCACATTCTGCAAGGAAAGCGTTTTACAGGGAATGAAGTATCCTTGAAGTGCAGAAACAGAGGTGATGTAGAAAACATGGCAGTCAATGTGCGCACAGCAAGATCCCACCAAACAGAAAACTAGTTAGTCTAACTTGATGGCCTATGGTTGAGTTCAACATGTTATCCAAGAGATTGGATGAACTGCCTTGGTCTTCTTCAATATGGGATTTTTAACAAGAATCTGATGATGATCAGATAATCTGTTGATCAAGAGTTAGAGTTTGAATGAGTGTCTCGAAGCTGGGCTTGGGAGAAGATGCTGCCTTTGGACCGTCTTAGATTTGGAGGATCTTGCAAAGGCACCGCTGGTAATGCTTCTCCAGTACTTTGAGGTGCCTGCTGTAGATTGTCCAAGGCCGGGATCAGACCATCCCAGTGTCAGGTGGGGCTATGAAACCCTGCCCCAAGTCTCTGAAGCATATGGGAGTGCGGGGGTCACTGCTGTTGGGTAAACCATGGCCTGGGTGTGGGGGAGAGGGGGTGGTCCCAGGGATGCTGTCAAGAAGGGACAGAAGCCTGATTGCATAATCTACAGAGGAGCCGTCCGACTCTCTGTCACAGGGCAGATCATTGCAAGGAGCCTCCCCCAGTGCCTCCTCCTAGTGGCCAAGGAACCGCTGAGAGAGTCACAGGGCATCAAGAGGCATCACAGCACAATCGTCACGGCAGGGTGAATTCAAGAAAAGCCCAACGCTCAGCACCAGCCCCTCTGCCTGGCCTTTTATGACCTCGCGAAAGCCTTTGGAATGCACAAACTCTTAGGGTGCTCAGCAGGCTGGATGTTGATAGCCTGCTTTCCATGGCTGGTGTGTCTAGAACTATGGGCTGTAGTCTCAGGATATTCCTCCATTCATTCATAGTGAGGATAAAGCGTCAGCCATTGAGGACTGAGGTGAGGAGAAACTTTTCACTCAGAGGGTTGTGAGCCTTTGGAAATCTTTATCCTAGAGGATTGAGTCATTGTGTATATTCATGATTAAGATCACTCAATGTTTGAGTACCTTCAGAAACAAGGGGATGAGGGAATGTGGGGTTAGGACAGGGCAGTGGAATCGGTGTGGATGATCATCCGTGATCTTAGTGAATGGCAGAACAGACTAGAGGGACTGAATGGCCTTCTCCTACCGATTATTTCTCAGTAAGGGTGGCAGTGACCCTGATCAAGGCTGAAATAGCTGAGCTCGGGCCAACCTGTTTTAAGGTTTCTGTTTGTATTTGAATGTGAGGGTCCTGTTAAATCAAACCAAGTTGAAGCTACAGTGGATTCCTACTCCTATAAATCCTGTCCTCTGTTGTCCTGGGGTCACTGGGGAAGTCCCTCCACATCAATGTTCAGGGTTGTTAGTTTGCATAACACCCCATCACCCCCCCCACCCCCCCCCACCACCCCCCCTCCCCACCCCCCACCCCACACACAACCACCCACCCAATTTAGCCTCTGCCTTGAGCAGTGAGTTATGGAGACAATCTGCAATGGTTTGAAGTCCCCTCTTTAGGGGTACTGCTGTGTTTCTCTTCATTTTGTTCAGTAATATAAATAAAATAACAGCAAGGAACATAAAGAACAGGTAAGCAGGTAGAGTCAAATCCCTAAACCTTTGCTCGAGTAGCGTCTGTTCTGATACCCAGTGAGGTTCCAGCTTGGTTCAGTTGTTGGCACTCCCCCTCTCTCTGTCTGTGTGGATAGGTTGTCTGAGTCAGATCAGAGAGGAGACCACGGAACTTATAAGAAGTATAGGAACAGGAGGAGGCCATTCAGCCCATCAAACCGGTCGTGCCATTCAGTTAGATCGCGACTGGTCTATTCAACTCCGTTTACCTACCATGTCTCCCCGTCACTTGATACCCTCATCCACTAAAAATCAGTCTTCAAAGCTCCAACTGACCCACGGCATCCACAGCCTTTTTGAGGGAGGGAGTTCCAGATTTCCACCAACCCTAGTGTGAAGAAGTGTTTCCTGAGTTCACTCTCAGGTGGCCTAGATCTGATTTTAAGAATCTGTCCCCTTGTCCTGAATTGCTCCTACCTGAGCAAATAGTTCCCCCCCCCTTATCTATCAACTCCTTTAACCAGCTGGAGTCCGCCTCTTCCCAGAGGGAGGTCAGACTTTGGACTGAGTTACTTGCTGGCGTGGACTCTGGGAGTTGCTGAAAGGCATTGAGACGAGTCACTGGCAGAGGCTGGTATCACCTCGAATGAAGGGTAGGTGGAACAGGCTGTCAAGTAACATTCCCAGGGGTCTGGAACTCATTGTATCCACCTTTGAAGGTCCAAGAGGAATTTCCCAGAATTCTTTCCCCCCACCCCTCCCCCACCAAGTTGACCCGACGTTTACCTTGATCTGATTTTGCCTCTCCCAGGAGATTGCGTAGCTTCAGATAGAAGGCCGGGGGAACCGTGGAGTCATGAAGATTGATTCTGTCTCCGTGGGGCCAGACGCAGTGACCAAATGGACCATCCCTGCCCATTAGATTCCGATGTTCGCATGCTTGAATCAGAGATGCCCTTCCCCGTGGGCTCAACAACAACAACAATCTGCATTTATATAGCGCCTGTAATGCAATAAAACATCCAAAGGTGCTCCTCAGGGGCATTATAAAATACAAGGAGGTGTTAGGTCAGAGGAACAAAGGCTTGGTCAATGAGGTAGGTCTTAAGGAGTGTCTTAAGGGAAGAAAGTGAGGGAGAGAGGGGGATTGGTTTAAGGAGGGAATCCCTGTGCTAAGGGCCCAGGCAAGTGAAGGTGCAGCCACCCATGGTGGAGCGGTTAAAATGAGAGATTCTCAAGAGGCCAGAATTAGACCAGTACAAATATTTCAGAAGGTTGTTGATTTAGAGGAGGTTACAGAGATACAAAGAGTCTAGGCCATTGGTGGATTTCACAAAAAAATAAATAATTTAAAAATCAAGACAATGCTGGGAGGTAACGCGGGTCAGTGAGCACAGGAGACGATAGGGGAATGGGACATGATGTGAGTTAAGACCCAGGCAGCAGAGTTTTGGATGACCCCAAGTTTTAGGAGGGTAGAATGAGGAAGATCAGCCAGGAGTGCATTGCAGTAGACAAGCCTAGGGTAAGAATGGCATGAGTGAGGGTTTCAGCAGCAGATGAGCTGAGACAAGGGTGATGTTGTGGAGGTGGAAGTAGGTGGTCTTAGTGATGGCCTGAATCTGTGGTCAGAAGCTGATTCCAGGGCCAAATACAACTCTGAGGTTCAAGCCCTTTTCTCTTAATATTGTTTCTTGAATCCCTAAAAGGACCTGCTCCCTCATTGGAACATATCCCATGTGTTAAGGTTTTTCAATAAATGCTGCCTCTTTGTTTTATCCATTCACAGGATGTGGGCTTCGCTGGCATTTATTTCCCATCCCTAATTGCCCCTTGAGAGGGTGGTGGTGAGCTGCCTTCTTGAACTGCTGCAGACCATGTGGTGTAGGTACACCCACCGTGCTGTTAGGGAGGGGGTTGCCCCAGCGACAGTGAAGTAACTTGGAGGGGAACTTCCAGGTAGTGCCGTTCTCATCTATCTGCTGCCCTTGTCCTTTGGTAGTGGTCATGGGTTTGGAAGGAGACTCGGTGAGTTGTTGCAGTGCATCTTGGAGATGGTACACACTGCGGCTGCTGCTGATACTGGGCCTTCATTCCAGATTTTTATTGAATTCAAATTCCACCATCTGTCCTGATGGGATTCAAACCCAGGCCCCCGGAGCATTACCCTGGTTTTCTGAATTACTAATCCAGCCACAGTACCACTACTTCTCCACCCCCGGACCCCCCCCCGAACCCTAAAGGCCCACATCTGGGTCACTCCTCTTGACTCTCTGTAGCTGGGTATGACCAGGACAGGGTTAGAATCTTGTGTCGATGTTATACTTGATATTTTGATGACTGAGTCACTTCTGTTCATATTTGATATTTTCACAATCTGGAGCCTGATATCACTTAAGCTTATTTTCACTGAATAAATGAACATCCAAAGTAATTAATGCCAGACCTCAGCTTGTAACCCCTCTCAGTATCAATTTAACAGCATTGGAAAGATTACTAGAAAGTTATAATAGGCCAGAAATGAAATATCAAAATCCTCCACTTACTGAGCTGCCCATATTAAACGCATCAGCTAACAAAAAAAATGTTTAAATTTATTTTTGCCATGTATATTGATTGATATTGTTTATATAATGTATTTATTAAAAGCCATCTTATACATTAAATATATTTACAATCCTGTTCAGGGCGCGCCACGCCTTTGGAGTGTACAATATTCTGAGAATTAATGTTATAATTTAAGATTCTCCATCCTTGTTTTGTGCATGCATGCGTGTGGGTGCATCTGTGTGTGTGCATGCGTCTGTGTGTGCGTGTGTGCATCTGTGTGTGCTTGAGTGCATGCGTCTGTGTGTGTGTGTGTGCTTGAGTGCTTTCGTGTGTGCATGCGTGTGTGTGTGTGTGCGTGCATGTGTGTGTGTGCGTGTGTGTGTGTGTGTGTGTGTGTGTGTGTGTGCTTGAGTGCATGCGTCTGTGTGTGTGTGTGTGTGTGTGTGCGTGTGTGTGTGTGTGTGCTTGAGTGCTTTCGTGTGTGCATGCGTGTGTGTGTGTGTGTGTGCGTGTGTGTGTGCGTGTGTGTGCGTGCATGTGTGTGCGTGCGTGTGTGCGTGTGTGTGCGTGCATGTGTGTGCGTGCGTGTGTGTGTGTGTGCATGCATGTGTGCATGCGTGTGCGTGTGTGTGTGTGTGTGCGTGCGTGTGTGTGCGTGCGTGTGGGTGTGTGTGCGTGTGGGTGTGTGTGTGTGCATGTGTGTGCATGCGTGGTATGTGTGTATGTGTGTGCATGTGTGTGTGCGTGCATGTGTGTGCGTGCATCTGTGTGTGTGTGCATGCGTGCGTGCGTCTGTGTGCGTGCGTGCATGTGTGTTTTTCACAAGTGTTCTGGGCTCACTCCATGGTCTGACAATCAGGAAATGATAGGCCTGCAGCTGTGATTTTCCCATCCATCTGCTTGATTGGCACCACATCCCCAAACATTCACTCCCTCCACCACCGACACACAGTGGCAGCAGTGATGCACTGCAACAACTCGCCAAGGCTCCTTAGACAGCACCTTCCAAATCCATGACCACTACCATCTAGGAGGACAAGGACAGCAGATAGATGGGAACACCACCACCTGGAAGTTCCCCTCCAAGCCACTCACCATCCTGACTTGGAAATATATCACCGTCACTGGGTCAAAATCCTGGAACTCCCTCTCTAACAGCACTGTGAGTGTACCTACACCACGGGGACTGCAGCGGCTCAAGAAGGCTCCTCACCACCACCTTCTCAAGGGGCAATTAGGGATGGGCAATAAATGCTGGCCCAGCCAGTGATGCTCACATCCCGTGAATGAATAATAACAAATATTCTGACCTCTGTTGAGTAAAGTCTTGCTGGGATGGAGTGCAGTTTGATTGAATGAAAGTGCAGTGTCTGGATTTCAGATGGGGTAACACTGCCACTAGGTGGGCAATACTGGAAAATGATGTGATGCATACATTGTACAAACTGGTGCCGGAGAGAGTCAGCAAGAGGGAGAGTGGGCAGCGCTTTCAGAATAAAAAAGAAGGTAAAAGAACAAGGCAAAGTAAGAAAAATAGAAAGAGAAAGAGAGTTGGATAGAATCATGAAACCTTATAACACAGAAGGAGGCTATTTGCCTTTTGCATTGTTGGTAGCCAGTTAGTCCCACTTCCCTACTCATTCCTCATGGCCCCTGCACAATTTGTACTTGTCACATATTTAATACAATTACCTTTCAGGCAGCACAGTCCAGGTCACAACAACGTACTGTGCCACACCTTTCTCCTCAGCTCTCCTCTGCTGCTTTTTCCAATGACCTTCAACCTGTTTCCTCTGCCTCACTGACCCTCCCACTAGTGGAAACAGTTTCTCCTTCACTCACAAATCCAATCGGGAATTCAGGAGGAGCCCCTTTACCCAGAGAGTGGTGACAATGCAGAACCCGCTATCACATGGAGTGGCTGAGCTGAATACTATAGAGGCGTTCAGGAGGCAACCAGGTAAACACATGAGGGCGAAAGGAATAGAAGGATATGTTGATAGGGTGAGAGAGGAAGAGGGGCCGGGTGACATTTTTGCATTGGGAATACTTTGCAAAGGAATAGAAGTAAAAGAAATATCTTCCTTCATTCGTGTTGGATTCATTCCACAGTTCTAGATGGGAAAGATCGAATATGATCACAATGTGACCATGCTGGGTTTCGTTCATATTTCACAGGAACAGTTGTCTCCTCTCGCTCACCCTCAGAGGCCCAAAGCGCCGGTGACATTGAGTTAAAAACATTCCCATCACCTGGCATTATACTTCCAGACCCAAGCAGCAGCAGTGTTCAACGAATGTTGAATATTGACCTGATTATTGAAGAGTATGTGACATTTAGGAAGGACAGGAAGTTAGGAAAAGGAGGAGGGGTCACTCTGTTAATTAATGATGGTATTAGCCCATTAGAGAGGGATGACCTAAGTTCAGGAAATTTTGGGTGTAGAAGCGGTTTGAGTAGAGTTGAGAAATGATAAAGGCAAGAAATCACTTGCAGGAGTAGTGTACAGGCTCCCTAACAGTAACCACATAGTAGGGCAAAGTATGAAGGAAGAAATAATGGGAGCTTATTAGTATGGTTTGCGATAATCATGGGGGCATTTAATCTACATATGGACTGGGAAAATCAGAGTGAAAAGGTAGCCTAGATGAGGAGTGCATAGAGTGTTTTCGGGATAGTTTCTTAGAACAGCATGTTCTAGCGCCAGAGAGCAGGAGATACTGGACCTGGTATTGTGGAGCGGGATAGGATTAATTAACGATCTCGTAGTGAAGCTGCCCCTTAGGTAGCAGCAACCATAATATGATTGAATTTTACATTCGGTTTGAGGGAGAGGAGAATGGTTCCAATTCTAGTATTTTAAACTTAAATAAGGGCAATTATGATATGAAGGGATATGTCGGTAGAACGGCAGTGGCAGACGTTTGAGGAGATATTTCAGAATATTCGGAATAGGTAAATTCCAATGAGAAAGAAAAATTCCAAGGGGCGGATCCGTGGTTAATTAGAAAGTTAAAGATGGTTTCAAACTTCAAGGAAAAGCATATAATTATGCAAGGGTGGGTAGCAGGTCAGAGACGGGACAGAGTAATTTTTCCCTCCTGTAGCCTTTGCTGTTCTTTATAGAGTACGAGAGAAAGTTAGCTAGTAATATAAAAACAGACAGTAATGGTTTCTATAGATATTTTTTAAAAGAGTTAACAGATTTGGTCCATTAGAAAGTGAGTCTGGGGAATTAATAATGGAAAATAAGGAAATGGCAGACGAATTGAACAGGTATTTTGCATTGGCCTTCACTGTGGGGGATACAAGTAACATCCCAGAAATAGCTGTAAATCAGGAATTGGAAGGGAAGGACTCGGGGAAATTACAATCACCGGGGAAATGGTACTTAGCAAATTGTTGGAGCTGTGGGCTGACAAACCCCCGGGTCCTGATGGACCTCATCCTAGAGTCTTAAAAGAAGTGACTAATGAGAGAGTTGATGTGTTAATTTTAATTTTCCAAAATACCCTAGATTTGGGGAAGGCACCATTAGATTGGAAAATAGTGTATGTAACTCCTTTATTCAAAAAAGAGGGAGAGACAGGAAGCAGGAAACTACAGGCCAGTTAGCTTAACATCTGTCATAGGATTAATGTTTGAACCTATCATTTTAGATGTTATGGCAGAGCATTCAGAAGAATTCAAGGCAATGAGGCAGAGCCAACATGGTTTTGTGGAAGGGAAATCATGTTTAACCAATTTATTGGAGTTATCTGAAAGAGTCACATGTGTTGTGGATGAAGGGGAAGTGGTGGATGTACTGTACTCAGACTTCAAGAAAGCACTTGATTAGGTGCCACATCAAAAGTTATTGTGGAAAATAAAAGCTCATGGAGTAGGGGGTAATATATTGTCCTGGATAAATGATTGGCTGGCTAACAGGAAGCAAAGAGTATGCATAAACGGGTCTTTTTCTGGCCGGCAGGATATGACGAGTGGAATGCCACAGGGATCAGTGCTGGGACCTCAACTGTTTGCAATTTATATAAATGACTTATAGAGTCATAGAGTCTACAGCACAGAAAAAGGCCCTTCGGCCCATTGAGTTTGCACTGGTCAAACAAGTATCTAGCTATTCTAATGCCATTTTCCAGCACTAGGCTCATAGCCTTGTATGTCATGGCATCGCAAGTGCACATCCAAATACTGCTTAAATGTTTTGAGGGTTTCTGCCTCTACCACCTTTCAGGCAGTGAGTTCCAGATTCCCACCACCCTCTGGGTGAAAAAATTCTTCCTCACATCCCCTCTAAACCTCCTGCCCCTTACCTTAAATCTATGCCCCTTGGTTATTGATCCCTCCACCAACGGGAAAAGTTCCTTCCTGTCTACCCTATCTATGCCCCTCAAAATTTTATACACCTCAGTCATGTCCCCCCTCAATCTCCTCTGCTCCAGGGAAAATAACCCCAGTCTATCCAGTCTCTCCTCATAACTAAAACTCTCCAGCCCAGGCAACATCCTGGTGAATCTCCTCTTCACTCTCTCTAGTGCAATCACATCCTTCCTATAATGTGGATTCCAGAACTGCACGCAATACTCTAGCTGTGGCCTAACCAGTGTTTTATACATTTCCAGCATAACCTCCCTGCTCTTATATTCTGTGCCTCGGCTAATAAAGGCAAGTATCCCATATGCCTTCTTAACCACCTATCTACCTGTCCCGCTACCTTAAGGGTCCGGTGGACATGCACACCAAGGTCCCTCTGATCCTCAGTACATCCCAGGGTCCTACCATTCATCGTGTATTCCCGTGCCTTGTTTGTCCTGCCCAAGTGCATCACCTCACACTTATCCGGATTAGATTCCATTTGCCACTGATCAGCCCATCTGACCAGCCCGTCTATACCCTCCTGTAATCTAAGGCTATCCTCCTCACTATTTACCACCCCACCAATTTTCGTGTCACCCGCAAACTTACTGACCAACCCTCCTACATTCAAGTCTAAATTGTTTATATATACCACAAATAGCAAGGGACCCAAAACCGATCCCTGTGGAACCCCACTGGACACAGGCATCCAGTCACAAAAACACCCCTCAACCATCGCCCTCTGCTTCCTGCCACTCAGCCAATTCTGGATCCAATTTGCCAAATTGCCTTGGATCCCATGGGCTCTTACCTTCGTTATCTGTCTCCCATGCGGGACCTTATCAAAAGCCTCGCTAAAGTCCAAGTAGACTACATCAAATGCATTGCCCTCATCTACACACCTGGTTACCTCTTCGAAAAATTCAATCAAATTGGTCAGACATGACCTCCCCTTAACAAAACCATGCTGACTGTCCTTGATTAATCCCTGTCTTTCCAAGTGTAGATTAATTCTGTCCCTCAGAATTGCTTCCAGTAGTTTTGGATGAAGGGACTGAAGGTATGGTTGATAAATTTGCTGATAGCACAAAGATAAGTAGGAAAGTAAGTTGTGAATGGACATAAGGAGGCTACAAAGGGATGTAGGTAGGTTAAGTGAGTGGGCAAAGGTCTGACAAATGGAGTATGACTTGGCCAAATGTGAAATTGTTCATTCTGGCAGGAAGAATAAAAAGGTTATTACCTAAATGGTGGGAGATTGCAGAGATCTGAGATTCAGAGGGATCTGGGTGTCCTAGTGCATGAATCACAAGTGGTTAGTATGCAGGTACAGCAGGTCATTAGGAAAGCTAATCGAATGGTATCAGGCGGATGTCCCAGAATTGCACTAACTGCAGTAGTGGGTATGAAAAACAATGTTTTACCCGCTGCCCACAATGGTGGGTTTTCACACCGTCTCGCCTGCTTCCCACTTCACTAATTATTCAGCCACAGGAAACACCACCTCGCTGCTGGACAGCATCTGAATCAGCCACCACATCATTACCTCACTGTTTCCTCGCTCTCGGTGCCACATCTAAACACAGTTCTCAATGCTTTCAGCCCAGGACTGCTCCAGTGAAGACATGGGTCTGAAATCCAAGTCACCAGAATGCCTTTGGGAGGCCCACTGTGATGTCCACCACCCCCTGCTCTGGCCGCAGGAGGTCCAGCAATCTCACCACTCTGGCTCGAGAGGTGATGGCAGTGGTGCTTAGGCCAATGCTGCACAGATGTTGGCCAGTGCAGAAAGAGATGAATGATCTCATCTGTGTTGATAAGGTAAGGAGGCCATCTCATCACTCTAAACTCTCACACTCACAAACCCATCACACAGTCACTGGCATCTCACTCACTGCCAGCTCAATTGACATCACCACTCACTCTCTCACACACCCTCACATCTCCATCTGGCCTCATCTCCTCTGGAGGCTGCCTCCTCAGCCCTCACTATCTTGAGGCCACTTGCACAGATCAACATGTGCCCCCCACATACTCCCTGGGATACCCCCCTTCCCCAGTACAGCCCTCGCCCTGCAGCCTCTTCCCTTGCCTGAGGCCACTTCTCCCCCTTCCCCAAGCAAGCCCCAGCCCTGCAGCCGTTGAAAAGCCACCCACCTGATGGCTGGTCTGGTAGGTAGAGACCTGCCCATGAGCCCCCCTAACAGTGATGTGGTGCTGCCTGTGAAGCCTGGTGCTGATGACTGTGAGAGCTGCCTGAAGCAAGGTCGGCAAACAAACCTCAAAGTCCCGAGTGAAGTGCAGCTCACCAGGTGCACGTCTCTTATGTACAGTTGTGAAACATGTTAGTGTGCAATCTCACCGATGTGCCTGGATGATCCAGCGTGGGGGTGGGGGTGGGGGGATGATTCCAGCGAGCAGGGCTTATAATGAGTTGCTAAAGTATTGACATTAGGTTCCTGAAGTGTGGCGATGGGAGACATGGTCCTGCCATTGACGGGTGCAGCGGACAATCGCAAACTGGTTTCACGATGACCTGAAACTGAATTTTGTGATCTCCCAATATTTTCCACTCCCAACCGCTATGACACTCACCAGAGCGGGAGTGACAATTTCACCCATCGTTTATTGTGAGGGGGGATTGAATACAAAAGTAGGGAGGTTATGCTTCAGTTAAACAGGGCACTGGTGAGACCACATCTGGAGTATTGTGTACAGTACTGGTCTCCTTATTTAAGGAAGGATGTAAATGATTTGGGAGCAGTTCAGAGAAGGTTTACTAGATTAATGCCTGGAATAGGCAGCTTGCTTTATGAGGAAAGGCTGGACAGGTTAGGATTGTATCCACTGGAGCTTAGGAGAGCAAGAGGTGACTTTTTTGAAACCTTTAAGATTCTGAGGGGTCTTGACAGGGTGGGTGTGGGAGAATCTAGAACTGTTTTAAAATAAAAAGTCATCCATTTAAGATAGAGATGAGGGAAACATTTTTCTCTCAGAAAGTCGTGAGTTTTGAGAACTCTCTTCCTCAAAAGGCGGTGAATGCAGAGACTTTGAATATTTTGAAGGCCGAGCTAGATAGATTCTTGATAAATGGGGGGGCGGGGGTGAAAGGTTATCGGGGGTAGGCTGGAGGTTACAATCAGGATCAGCCATGATCTTACTGAATGACGGGGCAGGTTCAAGGGGCCGAGTGGCTTATTCCTGCTCCTAATATGTAATGAACCATAGACCCACTGGAGCCTCAAAATTACTCCTCAAAAATTAAAATATCAAAATTCGAATTGGCAGCATGTGGGGAGAGAGTCATATTCAACAGGAAACTGGTTATCTCTCTCCACAGAGGCTTCCTGACTTGTTGAGTATTTCCAGCACTTTCTGTTTTTATTTCAGATTTCCAGCATCTGCAGTATTTGGCTTTGATCACAGAATCACAACATTGTTACAGAACAAGAGGCCATTCAGCCCATCATCTCGGCACAAGCTCCCTGAATGAGTAATTCACCTCGTGCCATTCCCCTACTTTCTCCCTGTAAACCTGCACATTCTTCCTTGTCAGACAAGAGTCTAATTCCCTTTTGAATGCCTCGATTGAACCTCTCCCCCACACTCTCAGGCAGTGCATTCCAGATCCCAACCACTCACTGCGTGAAATAGTTTCTCCTCATGTCTCCATTGCTTTTTTCGCCAATTACTTTAAACCTGTGCCCTCTCGTTCTCAATCCTTCCACCAATGGGAACAGTTTCTCCATATCCACTCTGTCCGGACCTCTCATGACTTTATATACCTCTAACAAATCTCCTCTTAACCTTCTCTTCTCAAAAGAAAATGGTCCCAACATTTCCAATCTAACTTCATAACTGAAGTTCCTTACCTCTGGAACCATTCTCGTGAATCTTTTCTGCACCCGCTCTAATGCCTTCACACTTTACATAAAATGCATCACCTCCAGAATTGGATGCAACACTCCAGCTGAGGCCCAACCTGTGTTCTACACAAGTTAAACATAACCTCCTTGCCCTTGTACTCTATGGCCCTATTAATAAAGCCCAGGATACTGTACGCTTTATTAACCGCACTCTCAACTTGTCCTGCCTCCATCAATGATTCATACACATGTACACCCAGGTCCCTCTGCTCCTGCACGCACTATAGAATTGCACTTGATGTTGCCTCTCTATGTTCATTCAATCAAAATGTAGCGTAGCAGGGAGGAGAGGCAGTGCTGTTGTGGGATTGTCACTAGACTAGTACTCCAGAGACCTAGGGGAATGCTCTGCAGATGGTGAAATTTGAATTCAGTAAAAATCTGGAATTAAAAGCCTAATAAAGACCACGAAACCATTGTCGATTGTTGTAAAGACCCAGATAAAGGCAAAATACTGCGGATGCCGGAAATCTGAAACAAAAACAAAATAGATGGAAAATCTCAGCAGGTCTGACAGCATCTGTGGAGAGAGAAACAGAGTTAACGCTTCCAGTCCGTATGACTCTTCTTCTGAGCTAAAGATAAGTAGAAATGGTGTGATATATATACTGTTTAAGGGGGCTGGGACAGGTGGAGCTGGATAGAAGGCCAGTGATAGGTGGAGGTGAAGGAGAGATTGCAAAAGATGTCATAAACAAAAGGTCAAAGGGGTGTTGATGGTGGTGATACTGGCTAAGCGGACACCCAGTCTGCGTCTGCAAGCATGACCCAGACCTCCCTGTCGCTTGCCATTTTAACACTCCACCCTGCTCTCATGCCCACATGTCCGTCCTTGGCCTGCTGCAATGTTCCAGTGAAGCCCAACGCAAACTGGAGGAACAGCACCTCATCTTCCCACTAGGCACCTTACAGCCTTCCAGACTTAACATTGAGTTCAACAACTTCAGATCATAAGCTCTCTCCTCCATCCCCGCCCCCTTTCCGATCCCCCTTTTTCCTATACTCATTTTTATTTTTTTAAATTTTTACTTATTTATTTTTTCCACTTATTTTCATTTTTATTATTTTTTAAATTTATTTCTATTTTATTCATTGTTTTATCCCCAGCTTTTAGCCTGTTTTCGATCTTTTTTTTCACCACCGTCCCCTCCCCCCATGCCCCCACCCCCACCCCACCCCCACCAGGGTCACCTGTCACTCTCCAGAGCGCTTACCCTGGTCCTGCCATTATCACATTCTGCTTTCTATTCCAATGTCACCATTAGCACCTCCTTTAGCCAGCATCACCACCACTATTAACAAGCCTTTGACCTTTGGTTTGTGACACCTTTCGCAATCTCCCCTTTGCCTCCACCTATCGCTGGCCTTCTATCCAGCTTCACATGTTGCACTGCCCTTAAACAGTATATATTTCACCACATTTCTACTGCTCTTTAGCTCTGAAGATGAGTCATACGGACCGGAAACGTTAACTCTGTCTTTCTCTCCACAGAGGCTGTCAGACCTGCTGAGATTTTCCAGCTTTTTCTGGTTTTGTTGTGCAGTAAAAACCCTTCTGGTTCACCAACACCCATTAGGGAAGGAAATCGGCTGTCCTTACCTGGTCTGGCCTACACATGACTCCAGACCCACAGAAATGCGTTGACTCTTTAATGCCCTCTGAAATAGCCTAACAAGCCACTCAGTTCTCAAGGGCAATAAATGCTAGCTCAGCAAGCGATGCACACATCCCATCAGTGAATATTTAAAGCACAGCACATCTCTCTGCATTGAATTTCATTTGACACTTGTCCGCCCATTCCATCAACTTCTCTATCTCCTTTCGAAGCTCTACACTATCCTCCTTCCAGTTCACAATGCTTCCAAATTTTGCACCATCTGCTAATTTTGAAATTGTGCATGTACACCAAAGGTTAGGTCATTAATATAGATCATGAAGAGCAAGGGACCCTAACACCGATCCCTGGGAAACTCCACTACAAACCTTCCTTCGGTCTGAAAAACAACCATATACCACGACTCTGTTTCCAGTCACTCAGCCAATTCAGGACCCATGATGCTGCTGATACTTTCATTCCATGAGCTATAACTTTGCTCACATGTCTGTTGTGTGGCACCTAATCAAATGCCTTCTGGAAGTCCATGTACACCACACCAACAGCATTGCCTTCATCAACCCTAAGATAAAAGCAAAATACTGCGGACGCTGGGAATCTGAAATAATAACATGAAATTCTGGAAAAACCCAGCATGTCTGACAGCACTTGTGGAGCGAGGAACAGAGTTAACGTTTCAAGTCCATTTGACTTCTTCAAACCTAAAGAGAGGTAGAAATGTGATGGATTTTATACTGTTTAAGAGGGGGTGGAGCAGGTGGAGCGAGGTCAGCGATAGGTGACAGCTAAAGAGAGATTTGACAAGGGTGTCATGGACACAGGACAAAGAGAGTGTTAATGGTAGTGCTAAAGACTAAAGAAGGTGCTGATAGTGGCATAAAGGTAAGATAGCAGAATGTGTTAATAGCAGAACAAGGGTCAGCGCTCTGTGAAAGAACAACTTGGATACATGTGACAGATGGTCCTGTGAGGTTGGGGAAAAAGGATAAAAAAGGATTTTAAAAATAGTAAACAAAAGTTTAAAGAATTGGATTTAAAAAGTGGTAAAGATGGAGGAGAGAGTTCATGATCTGATGTTGTTGAACTCAATATTCAGTCGGGAAGGCTGTAAAGTGCCTAGTCGGAAGATGAGGTGCTGTTCCTCCAGTTTGCGTTGGGCTTCACTGGAACAATGCAGCAGGCCAAGGACAGACATGTGGGCAAGAGAGCAGGGTGGAGTGTTAAAATGGCAAGCGACAGGGGGGTCTGGGTAATGCTTGCGGACAGACCGAAGGTGTTCCGCAAAGCGCTCACCCAGTCTGTGTTTGGTCTCTCCAATGTAGAGGAGACCACATTAGGAGCAACGAATGCAGTAGACTAAGTTGAGGGAAGTGCAAGTGAAACGCTGCTTCACCTGAAAGGAGTGTTTAGGCCCTTGGACGGCGAGGAGGGAGGAGGTAAAGGGGCAGGTGTTGCACCTTCTGTGATTGCATGGGAAGGTGCTGTGGGAAGAGGATGAGGTGTTGGCATTGATGGAGGAGTGGACCAGGGCAACCTGGAAAGAACAGTCCTTATGGAATTATTATCTTCATCAACCCTCTCTGTTACCTCTTCAAAAAACTCCAGCAAGTTAAACATGATTTGCCCTTAACAAATCAGCACTGCCTTCCCATAAGTTACCTGCATTTGTCCAGGTGACTATTAATCTTGTCCCAAATTATTGTTTCTAGAAGTTTCCCCACCACCAAGGTTAAACTGACTGGCCTGTTGATTTCTTGGGATGGCTGAGATGCAAGGGAAGGAAGGGGGGAATGCAAGGGTGGGGTAGAATTTGGGGGGATTGGGAGGGATTGGTGAATGGAGAGGGAATTGGAAAACTGGATGAATGGCCTCTTAATGCGTTGTGTGAATTCCATAACTCTTGCACTGGAATCCAGTGTCGCTCAGCTGTGATGAAAGGGTTAACCCTAGAGGGTATCTTTTCCCCTGGATCCACCAAAGGGCATCTTCTAAGATTTCAGTTTAAAGTTCGCCTTCTTGTATGTTAAGATGGGGAATCTTACACTCCGGGTGTCGAGACTTTTAGCAATTCAGCAAATCTGAAATCTGTGAATTACAATGAGTTGGAATCATCCAATCAGAATCTTCTCATTTCCTCAGTTGCTGTCCCTGGATTGGTCCATCTCCTTGTGAAACAATCGGGTTCAAAAGCGCTTCCTTCGGATCGGCCAACCAGCTTCATTCTATTATAACAGTCAGAAAGCAGTTGGGAAGGAGAGAGAGAGAGACGAGGTAAAAGATGGAGAAAGGAATATAGCCCCATTAACGTATAAACTGTACGTTTGGTTTAATCCAGTGTTTGTGGCTGAATCTGTGTACTCAAATTCAGATATTTACAGTTCTCTCTGTGCTCTGATTCATTGTTCACAGCCTTGTCTGTGTGCCCTACATCAATGTGAACAAGAGCAGACTCAATAGTTCATTGTTTAGAGAGATCTTTATTGTCTTATAACTATTGGTTAAATATAAAACATCGGAATGTTCGGTCTCAGTGCAAAAGCTCAGAGAAGCATATTTTACATTAAATTTTAGCAAACGTCAGATGAGAATTAGCCCAAAGCTCCAAAAGTTGCAAACATTGTTTTATTTAAAAGAACAGGAGGAGGCCATTCTGCCCCTCGAGCCTGATCTGCTGTTCAATTCCATCATTAGGGTAATTTTGTTTCCCTGGCTCTGCTCCATATTCCTGATATCCTGACCCAATATCTGAGTCCCGATCTGCACCTTGAACATTTTCAATTGTCCCTCTGTACCCACATTAGTGACCTGAGAACTCTTACTCTGCGCTTACTAGGATGTGCCGAATTTATGTTAGTTCCTGCCTGGGGAGAGAGGCAGCTGAGAGCTGGGTTGCCTGCGCACACCTCCTCTGGGCTAATCAGTGTAGCTCAGGGCTAGAGCCCTGTCTCCTGCAAGTGCCTCTCGAATGCAGCACATTGAATGACCTCAGCACCACAAGGCACAGCTTGTCACACTGCGGTGAAAGCTGTTGTGTCTTTGATGGTCGATAGAAGGTCAGGAGATCGGTATTACTGGGCAGACATAACTGACAAGATTCACCATCGCCTCCAGTGTGCCAGCTCAACCTTCAGCTGATTGAGGAAAAGAGTATTTGAGGAGCAGGATCTCAAACACAAGACTGAGGCCATGGTTTACTGGGCAGCAGTGATCCCCTTGCTCCTATGTACTTCGGAGACGTGGATAATCTCCAGCAGGCACCTCAAAGCACTGGAGAAGTATCATCTTTGGTGCCTTTGCAAAATCCTCCAAATACGGTGCAGGAAAGACAGTCCAACAGCAGCACCTTCTTCCAGGCCAACTTGCCCACCATTGAAACGATAATGACTCAAAACCAGCTTGACAGGGTGTTCATATGCTTGACACCAGCCTCCCAAATCATTGTTCCACACGGAGCTTGGTGGCCGCAGGAGACTCCCAGGAGGACAGTGGAAATGCTTTAGTGATGTTCTCAAAGCATTTCTGAAGAGGGCAGACGTACCCAACCTTTCAAGCAGGACCTGCCTCACACGTGGCAGAGTCTGCAGATTGCACAATGGACATCTCAGCCACCTCAGAACCCATTGGACCGGAGTGGAAGTGAGTCATCCTCGAACTAAGGGACTGCTACAGGATTACTGCAGCAAAACTTTAAACTGGAAGTATCAAATATGCCCAGACACAGAAACTGGAAAACCAACTCTTGACAGTTTATAAATACATTCCTTAAAATTTCATATTACATCCTGTCACATTATACATGAGAAATATGGACCATCACTAAAAAGGGATTATATCTACATCATAAACAAACTTTAAGGGAAGAATATTTGCACAGAGATATATAAAGCTAAGCAATACATTAATTGCACCAGGAATAACAACTTGTACATAACTTTAGCTGAAAAATGTTTCTCTTTCATATGGAATCTCTTATTCCACAGGTTGGGGAGTTAGGAGTCTGCCTGCTACTAGTTATTAAAACTACTCACTGTGCAAAATAGTTTGCTTTTCAAATCGATTTACAATTGCAGATGTGATGGCTGATCACTTAAGTGAAAATAACAGCATTGGCTACTGGAAACGTTCCATTCCAATGGGATTCATTTGCACACAGCAGATTTGGACACAGTGCCTGAATTATTTATGAAGAAACAAGCCAGAGGGGAATTGTTGCTAGGGAATAGGAAATTCAGAAGAAATTTCTTTACCCAAAGAGTGGTGAGAATGTGGGACCTGCCACTACATGGAATATTTGAGGCAAGTGGTATAGATGCAGTTAAGGGGAAACTAGACACACATTTGAGGCAGAAGGGAATAGAGGGTTACCATGGTAGATTTAGACAAGATAAGATGGGAAGAGGCTTAAGTGGAGCATAAACATGGGCTGGTTGGGCCAAATGGCCTGTTTCTGTGCCATAAACCCAATGACAGGATCTCCCAAAAAAAAATTGAACTTGGCACTTGCCCTTGAAATGTGCTGTACCTGGTGTCCATCCTCTGGAATTTTCCTGCCCTATGAAGTGCTTTGCCTGGATTTTCCCATCAGCGATGAAGGAGCAGCACTCCCTGTTCATCCCGCTGGCAGCAGACCCCAGAGTTTTCACCACCTTCTGACCAGAGACTTACACTAGTTGGGCACCTTCTCCAGAGGATCTGGGGCATCTGTCAGCAGAGCAAACAGCAGCCAGGCTATTCAACTAATCAGACTGAAGAATCTTCACCGAGCCTCGCAGAGTGCATACCAGCAAGTTAAAAGCAGGAAGTATAAATTAGATTTAAATTATGTACAGGGAAAGGAATAACGATCGGGAAATTCAGAAGGGGTTAAATGAGAAGTGAAAGCGACAGAAAGAAAAAGTAAAACAAAACAGCTTTTTAAATTGCCAACAATAATTAACTTCTGAATGAATGAGACTACACACTTATAAAATTGAACTTTCAGGGGCAGAGAGTCTATGTGGGAGCACCGTTAAAAATGTTCCTTTTTCTGAATGCACCACATTAACTTTTTCTGGTCAGTTTAGTGAAAATTAATGGGTAAATACCCCAATTTCATGGAGTTGCATTGATTTCAGTGCCAAAGACTGTTCCAACACAGATGTGGAGGAGCAGTGCTGCTCTGGACCTTAGCATTTAACTGCACATGTGCAGGCACCGGAAGTTACTGTCTGATTTATTTAACAGCAGGGACCGCTGTCAGCCTCTTTTTTTGCTCCCATCCCAAAGCCAGGCCATTGTATGTTTGACACCTGCTTTAAGGAGATGGATGAGCAACAAAATAACACAGGAATCCAAACTCGGGAGAATTTTCTAGCTTGTTACCATCAACCAATGTCCCCTCTAAGCTGTGCAATATTATGCAGAAATCAGGAACATGTCACACAGGGAACAGGCTGCACACCGGATATGTTCCCTTTGAGATATATGCATGCATGTGTAAGTCAATCATAAAAAGACCACGCAGTGCAACAAGTACTGGAAAACAAAAGCTAGAGGGAAAGCTTTAGCAAGATCACCAACTTGCAATTATATAGCACTTTTAGTGCAATTAAAGATGCTTCAAAGGACTGTATTCAGGCAAAAAAGAGCTCCACCAAGTCAAAAAAGGAGATATTAGGACAGATGAACAAAGGCTTGGTCAAAACAGTTGGGCTTTAAGAAGGATCTTCTCGGAGGAGAGAGAGATGGAGGAGTTTAGGGAGGGAACTCCGAAGCTTAGGACCTCGCCACCTGAAAGCACGGCTGATAAGGCTGGAGCAGTGGAAGTGAGAATTGTTATTGATTGAAGCTGCCAAACATTACTTACCAATGTTTCAATGTCCTAATCTCTGCCAAACATTACTTACCAATGTTTCAATGTCCTAATCTCTGCCAAACATTACTTACCAATGTTTCAACGTCCTAATCTCTGCCAAACATTACTTACCAATGTTTCAATGTACTAATCTCTGCCAAACATTACATACCAATGTTTCAATGTCCTAATCTGTGCCAAACATCTCTGTATAGCCACTTAAGAAGTGGGACCAGAAAATCACTCGTTTATCAGGCATTCCCTGGCCCACCACAAAAATCATCACCTTCCACTGCATTTTAAATATTTTTTTTAATAAACTAAAAAATTACTGCAGAATGATGGAGATTGAAGAAGTTTCAAAATGACCATCCTCCTATGTTTGCAAGATATCAGGAGACTAAGGTTAACATTTTTGTTCTAATTAAAGAATTACTATATTAAAAATAATACTCATCAGTTAACAGATTTCAGATATAAAGTGAGTAAAGATTTTAATGATATTGTATAAACTCAATAAAAGAGACAATTATTTTGAGAAAAAATCTTTTAAAGTGAGGTGGCACATTACAGTGTAGAACAAAAATTCTAGGGCAGAATTACCTATTGAGCAACTTACACACAATCAGCTACACCCAACTTTGTTAAATAACGAATAATAGGCGATAAATATATCAGATAAAAAGGAGGAAGAAAGGAAGGAAAACAAGTGAGGATAGATAGCTAAATAAAAAGATAGAAAATAAAGAAGGTGCATTTATGTAGTGCCATTCCCTACCTTCGGATGTCTCAAAGGTCTTTTGTGTTAGAATGGAATCTCAATGATTGGGCTTATTATAAGAGACGATGGGGTTGTAGGGGAGACAAAGCAAGAAGGGGTTAAACCCAACCACAGTTAAAATCCTGCCCAGTCTTGAGCGCAAGGGTCAGTAAGATGTTTGACCATGAGGGGCATCACAACAGAGTCTGATCCTGAACAAAAACAGAATTACCTGGAAAAACTCAGCAGGTCTGGCAGCATCTGATGCTGCCAGACCTGCTGAGTTTTTCCAGCTAATTCTGTTTTTGTTTTGGATTTCCAGCATCCGCGGTTTTTTTGTTTTTATATTAGAGTCTGATCCTGTCCTCGCTGAATGCCCAAAGCATATGTACTTTACAGCAGAAGTTACTGTAAAGGGATGACTGTAATTCAGCCCTTCTCCTCCACTAACCCTCACCCCCAGTGCAGAGATGGTGAAGCCAACTGCAACGCTCCCGAACCATTGTCCTGGGGTGAGAATGTCCAGTTCGGGACACAGTCCAGGGACAGGGTCTGGGACTGGTACTTGAGTTGGACTGAGCCAGTTTCTGAGTTCCATTCCCCTGCAGCTGACACCCCCTTGAGGCAGCACATACATTCGTTTGCAGAGTTGGGAATGGAATTCTCCAAACCAAAGAAACAGGGATTCGGGAAAATGCAAATCAGTTTACAGAGAGAGGGCTTATGTTGTTTTTTTTTAAAAAATCGATCTGAGTTTGTTGATGGAAGTAACATACAGCTTTTTCATTGTGCCTGACCATTTGAACAGTATTTCTGACCATCTCTCCTGCTATTGCTTGCCCTTTTCACCTCTGTGATGTGCTGCTGGGAAACCTGCCATTGTCTTAATTGGTATATGACATGGGAAAGATTTTCATTCCTTTGGTCTGTCTGTTAGTTTTAACTGGCCCTGTAATTTAGCTTTGACAAGTGTCTCCTGCTGGGGATTAACTCGCACTGCGGGTTGATCTGTTGGCTTCCTAAATATAACAGCTTGGAGGATGATGGGAGGCTGTGGGTGGAGTGGACAAGGCGTGTGTCTCTGTTCAGTCACTGTTTGTTGAAAATAAAACAACACAACTCCCACACAAAGACAGAGTAACATTATTCCCCAGAGATACACTGCATAGCACTGAGACAGGAGGAGACCATTCAGCCCCTCACACCTGCTCTGACATTCAATCAGATCATGTCTGATCGGTACCTCAACTCTATTTTCCTTGCTATCCTTACCCAGTAACATCTTGCATTTATGTAGCACCTTTAACTTAGTAAAACATCCCAAGGTGTTTCACAGGAGCATTATCAAGCTAAATTTGACACAAAACTACACAAGGTGATATGAGAACAGGTGCCAAAAAAGTTTGGTCAAAGGGGTAGATTTTAATGTGTGTCTTAGAGGAGGAGAGAGATGTAGAGAGGTGGAGGCATTTAGGGAGGGAATGCTAGAGTTTAGGGCCTTGCCAGATGATGGCACAGACGCCAATGATGGAATGTTTAAAATCGGGGTCAAGAGGCCAGAATTAGGTTTCTGTTGGGTGACAAAAACGATTGATCGGAGTCTTGATAATTCCAGTTGACCTCCAGCGTCCACAGCACTGGGGAGGGGGGGTTAGGGAGAGAAAGTTCCACATTCTTGATCTATTTACAGCAATCAATAAAAAAGTCGGAGCTCCACCTGTGACGTTGACATGCTGCCCCTGCTGGTTTTCAGTCTGAGTCTGTTGAGTTCCGGGGTTCTCGGGTTGACATCTTCAGTCATTGACATTGGTGCCCTCCATCACTGGCCCTCACCCTACCCCCCACTCTCTCCCCCACCTCCCCATTCCTATTAACCGAGTGTAGACTTTACGAGGAGAAATCCCCCTCCTCCGATCCCAGTTCGACTTCCAGCTTCTTTTTATGTTTGTTTCTTCTGGTTTTATTCACCTTCCTTTTCTCTGTAAAACAGTAAAAGTGGTTGAATCGATTTTGTGAATACTTTTTTTTGGATAACCTGAAGTCTGACGTCTTACTGGAAACCCATCGCACTCCATCCCTCCCATTTTTAACTCTACCTAGCCCAGCAGAAACCAGGGAGAGAGTTGGGAATGAGACGGGAGCGTTAAAATGGAGCTGGGGACTAAGCCGGCCTCCTTACCTGTCCCCAGTGACACAGCATCACCATGGCCCACATGAAATATTGGGGTTTTTTTTTTCAAAGTGTGATACAAATGACCTAATTTATAAATCTCAAGAATGAAAATGAGCAGAAAGGTTGAAGGATAAATAATGTTTAACCGAAAACCACTTCTATGAGTTTCTACAGTGTCGATTGGAGCGAGAAACCTCAAGGCATTTCCAATGACGTTTTTCAATACTGTCGAATCAAAGTTTCGTACAATTTTGAGATTTTTTTTTTTAGAACGCACTGCCAGTCATAAAAATAAGAAATAAAACTCGTACAATCCACCGACTCCCACACCCCTCCACTGAAGCCCAGTGTCAGTAACAGAAGGCTCAGTGCTCAGGGAGAAGTATCAAAACTGCCCAGAT
This sequence comes from Isurus oxyrinchus, assembly GCA_026770705.1. NCBI lineage: Eukaryota > Metazoa > Chordata > Chondrichthyes > Lamniformes > Lamnidae > Isurus > Isurus oxyrinchus. The sequence goes on along the minus strand of JANJGN010000012.1, from coordinate 140,290,248 downwards.
TCTGCAGCAAGACGCGTCATACAGCAGCACAGCTCACAGGCTGATGTGAGCTCCCACTTCCTGTATCGACATAAAATTGCTGGGAATACTCAGCAGGGTCAGGCAGCACCTGTGGAGAGAAACAGAGTGAACGCTTGTTATGGAGCCCGGACTTACCTCGTCGGCAGTCGGGAACCTCAACTCCCAACGATCCTTGGAGCTTTTGCACATGTGCAGACTGGCATTCTTACCATCTTCGTTTTAGGTCTGGTGCACATAGGCAATAGAAAATGGCTCGAAAACCTGGGTCAGGCGATAGGGGGTGGAGCATCATCACAGGCATGAGGTCCATTCAGGGGACAGGGATAGGGCGGGTGGGGACAGGTCCCAAAAGGGGAGAGGAGGCAGAGAGGGGTCCCAAAAGAGGCCCAGGGAGGCGACAGGAGCAGGAAAAGGTCCCAGTTCATTTTTTTTAAAAAGAGGAGCAGAGACAAAGGGCCCCAAATAGGAAAAAAGGGCTGCGGAGAGCAGACTTCTAATGAAGGGGGCTCAAGGAAAGCTCTGAAGACCTGAGAGGGCAGGCGTAGGTGGGTGACTGCGCTGCAGGCCGTAGGGGCAAAGGTCCCCCCCCGCTTTGGTGCAGTGGGTGTTCTGATTAGCACGGCTGGAGAGCTGAAATAGTGCTTGTGAGTTGGTGCTTGAGTAGAGACTCGGGAACCCGGGGTAACCGAATCTCGGGAGACGAGGTGGAAACCCTGCAAAGTGGGCCGTCCCTGATGCCGTTCAAGTTGGAGTCACTTCTGGAGGGAATTCCATCTTCGGAGGTGAAGACTGGAATTCCTCATGGGACAAACTAACTTCCAGTGAGATTGGTTCACTCACAATGTTACTCACATCTGGGTGGCTGTTGAAAAATCCATGGAATCTGTTTTGGTTACATCTGTCATTTATTGTGCAGAGTGGTGTGTTCGGCCACAGTTTGCCTGTTAATTCACATGCACCCCATAGTAATCCTGAATGTGAGTATATAAAATAGATAACGTAAATTCTTTTATCTTTCTGACCTTGTACAGTATTTTTTATTTTTGTTTGTTCAAAATCCTGTGGTTTTCTTCACTGAACAAGTGTCTTGTATCTCAAACTTTGTCTACTTTAAACTAAATGCTGAATCTTTCCAAAGGCCTGGGGGTCTGGTCAAGTGTCATAACATGTTTCAGATCGAGATGACCTTTCATCAGGATGGTCCTGTCCAAGTAACTGAAGTTTCTTATCCCTGGAGCCATTCTCATGAAACTTTTCTGCACCTTCTATAACGCCTTCACATCCTTCCTTAAGTGCGGCGCTCAGAACTGGATACGATACTCCAGTTGAGGCTGTACCAGTGTTTTATACAGGTTTAACATAAGTTCAATGCTTTTGCATTCTTTGCCTCTGTTAATAAAGCCAGGGATACTGGATGCTTTATTAACCTTTCTTTGAACCTATCTTGCCACCTTCAATGATTTATGCACATATACACCCAGGTCCCTCAGCTACTGCAACCCCTTTAGAATTGCGCCCTTTATTTTAGATTGTCTTTCTGCGTAATGCCTACTAAAATGAAATTCTTCACATTTCTCTGCAAGAAATTTCATCTGCCACATGCCCACCCATTCCACCAACTTGTCTAGGTCCTTTTGAAGTTCCGTACCATCCTCCTCATGGTCGCAATACCTCCAAGTTTTGTATTGTCTGCAAATTTTAAAATTGTTCCCAGTAAACCAAGGTCTAGGTCATTAACATATATTAGGAAGAGTAGGGGCCTTAACACCGATCCCTGGGAAACTCCACTATAAACGTTCCACCAGTCCGAAAAACAACTGGTCAATGCTACTGTTTCCTGTCACTCAGCCAATTTCACATCCATGTTGTTTCTGTCCCTTTTATTCCATGAGCTATAATTGTGCTCACAGGTCCATTGTGTGTCACTTTACCAAATCACTTTGGTTAAGTCCATGCATACCACATCAACAGTATTACCCTCATCAACCCTCTTTGTTACCTCACCAAAATATCATATAAGTAGGTTAAACACTATTTGCCTTAAACAAATTCATGCTGGCTTTCCTTAATAACCCATATTTACCCAAGTGACAATTCATTTTGTCCCAAATTATTGTTTCTGGAAGCTTCCCCGCTACTGAAGCTAAACTGACTGGCCTGTAATTGCTAAACTTATCTTTACATCCTTTTTTGAACAAGGGTGTAACATTCGCAATTCCCCAGTCCTCTTGAACCACCTCTGAGCCTAAGAAAGGTTGTAAACTTACGGCCAGTGCCTCCCCAATTTCTACTCCCACTTTCTCCTCTTAAATAATATTTTGTTTTCCTATCCTCCCTGCCAACGTGGATAACCTCACATTTTGCCACTTTATACTCTACCTCCCAAATTTTTGTCCACTCAGTTAACCTATCTCGATCACCTTGCAGGCTTTTCATTCCTCCTCACAACTTTCTGTCCCACCTGTCCTTGCATCATCCACAAATTTGGCTGCAAAACACTCAGTCCCTTCATCCAAGTCATTAACACGGATCTTAAATAGTTTGAGGTCCTGGCACTGATCCTGTCGCACTCCACTGGTTACAGTTTGCCAACCTGAAAATGACCAATTTATCCCAACTCTGTTTTCTGTTACTCACTCCATTATCCAATGATAATATATCACCCCCAATGGCCTGAGCTCCTACTCTGTTGTTTTTATTCATTCACGGGATGTGGGCGTCGCTGGCTGGGTCAGTATTTATTGCCCATCTCCAATTGCCCCTTGAGAAGGTGGTGGTGAGCTGCCTTCTTGAGCCGCTGCAGTCCATGTGGTGTAGGTACACCCACAGTGCTGTTAGGGAGGGAGTTCCAGGATTTTGACCCAGCGACAGTGAAGGAACGGTCAATATATTTCCAAGTCAGGATGGTGAGTGACTTGCAGGGGAACCTCCAGGTGGTGGTGTTCCCATCTATCTGCTGCCCTTGTCCTTCTAAATGGTAGCAGCCCTGCATTTGGAAGGTGCTATCTAAGGAGCCTTGGTGAATTCCTGCAGTGCATCTTGTAGATGGTAAACACTGCTGACACTGTGCATCGGTGGTGAAGGGAGTGAATGTTTGTGGATAAGATGCTAACCAAGTGGGCTGCTTTGTCCTGAACTGTGTCAAGCTTCTTGCATGTTGTTGGAGCTGCTGCGGACCCAGTCTAGCAGCTATGTCCTTTAGGACGCGGCCAGCTCAGTCTGCAGTTGTGTTACTGAAGATCCCCACTCAGAGTACATTCTGCGCCCTTGCCACACTCAGTGCTTCCTCCAAGTAGTGTTCACCATGCAGGAGCACCGATTCATCAGCTGAGGGGGGGATGGTACACGGCAAACAGCAGGAGGATTCCTTGCCCATGTTTTATTTGATGCCATGAGACTTCATGGGGTCCAGTAACCTTTAATGTGGCATCTTATTGAATTCCTTTTAGAAATCCAAATAGACCACATCTACTGGTTCCCCTTTATACATGTTGCTTGTTACAACCTCAAAGAACTCTAATAAATTTTTCAAACACGGTTTGCCTTTCACATGTTGACTCTGCCTGATTGTATTATGTTTTTCTAAAACTCCTGTTACTACTTCCTTAATAATGGATCCCACTATTTTCCCAATAGCAGGTATTAGACTATTTGGCCTACAGTTTCCTGTCCCCTTTCTTGAATAGGGGCTTTAAATTTATGCTGTTCCAAACTGCTGGAACCTTCCCAGAATCTAGGGAAATTTGGAAGGTTACAACCAATTTATCCACTAATCTCTGCAGCCACTTCCTTTAAGATCCAAGGATGCAGGTCTTCAGGAGTAGAGGACTTGTTAGTTTTTAGTCCTAGTATTTGTTTTCTGGCATTAGTAATTGTTTTGGTGACTATTCTTTATTCCCTTGTTCAATATGACCACACCGAGCATTGCAATTAGGGAGATATTATGCAATAGGAAACTGGATTATCAGAACAGAGTGCTTTGCCTTTTCTCAGTGGTGAGATACACTCTTCTAAGTATCTCATTCAGCTCTTTCACAAACATCTTAGATATTCCAGCACAAGTAACATTTGTTTCCTCTGAGACAGTGGAGCGATTTCAAACCCTTTCCATCCAGACGGAAGATCTATTGACGTATTTTTTTATCATTAAAGAAGGAATAGAGGTTGCAGGTTGGTTGCTGGGACCTTCTATTGGAGATAGCTAGGGCCAAATTTAATCCATGAGGTTCAGTCCCAACTGTGGAGCTGAAGTGTGTCCCGCTACCGCTTGCAGGTTAGCAGCTGGCACACACAGAATTTAATGTTAATTGTAAAAGGGCAGGTGGGGTTCACAGGGGGTATGACCAATCATGTGGCCAGTAGGAGGTGGCCACACCTCACCCTCAGGTGATTGCAGATGGCTTCGGGTGGGTTGTATAAGACCCCCCCAGGGAAAGCAAGCAGGCCCTACAGGCAGGTAGAAGCTCAGCTCGGGGACAAGCAGTACAGATTTGGAAGGATGACATATGGAGGTCGGTCTTTATCTCTCTTTGCAGCTTCTACCCGCATCATTCATCCCTCATAATTCCATATCATCTCGGGGGACCCTCCATTGTTCCCACCCCTCTCTTTCAATCTAGTCACCTCCTGGTAGCACCCATCCCCTCATCCCTTCTCTTCCACCCCCGCCAACCCCCCCAGCCCCTACGCTTTGCCCTTGCTGCTACTGACAGTCTGGGACCGTGACTACTCCCCTGCTCCCATCCCCTCTTCCTCACTGTTCAAAGGCAATTGCTCAACTATGATGTGAAATGACCACCTCCCCTGGTGCACACCACCTTTGACCAGTCATAAATCAAAGAGGCGTGAGCCTCCCATTCGCCACTGACTTAATCTGGAAGGTCTGGCTTAGTTTGGAGACATTGTGATTTAATGAGTACTCGGGATATGCAAATGTAGGGGAAAGAGGTTCCTGCCACTGGACTCCATCATGCCTGACCCATGCTGACTTCATCCCCTAAACTCAACTGCGATCGGGAAGCCGAGATTTCATCTCCCGCCTGATTAAATCAGCCCGGCCGCCAAGATTCCTGCTCCCTGTGACTCCATTAAATTACACCCAGAGAGAGAGAGAGAGAGAGAGAGACAGATAGAAAGAGAGGGAAAGACAGAGACAGACAGAGAGAAAGAGAAGACAGAAGCAAGGCACAGCCATTCCTTCCAGACCTCACGACAGAAACAATTTGACCTCACAAGAATGTAACCACACAAACTAAACCCACAAGAATTCAACACAATGACCACAAACATGAAGTTTTATTACAAACAGGCAGAAAACAAAATTACACTTCAGAAGAAAGTTGCTCCCAAGCCTACACACAATTTATTCAAGAGACACATACTTTTCTAAACTGAGCCCCATTAGACTATAAAATAAACACTTCAATTAAACCACCAAACTCAGCTTTAGACAGAGTGTCTTGAGGAGAAATATGAAACGATAGGAATCTTCATCAAATGTGATAGATTCAGTCTGAGCTCCTGGGTTTGCTGTGCAGCGGACGGAGCTGGGTAGTTAGGCACTAAAGCGCAAGCAGCTCGAACTGAAAGTCAATCCCACACTTTCATCTCTCACTTTCAGATCCTAATGGACCTGCTCACCCTCCCATCCAGAGACACACACTCTGTCTCACCCTGACTATCTCCAGCTCTCTCTGACACTCTGACTCTCACTGACATCCCCTGAGATAAGCCTCTTTCATCATGATACGTACTCACTCCCATTGAGTCACCCTCACTCTCTTACTCACTCTACCTCGCTCTCTTACTCACTCTACCTCGCTCTCTTACTCACTCTACCTCGCTCTCACACCCTCACTCGCCCTGACTCACTCTCACACCCTCACTCGCCCTGACTCGCTCTCACACCCTCACTGGCCCTGACTCGCTCTCACACCCTCACTCGCCCTGACTCGCTCTCACACCCTCACTCGCCCTGACTCGCTCTCACACCCTCACTCGCCCTGACTCGCTCTCACACCCTCACTCGCCCTGACTCGCTCTCACACCCTCACTGGCCCTGACTCGCTCTCACACCCTCACTGGCCCTGACTCGCTCTCACACCCTCACTCGCCCTGACTCACTCTCATACCCTCACTCGCCCTGACTCACTCTCACACCCTCACTGGCCCTGACTCGCTCTCACACCCTCACTCGCCCTGACTCGCTCTCACACCCTCACTCGCCCTGACTCACTCTCACACCCTCACTCGCCCTGACTCACTCTCACACCCTCACTCGCTCTCACACCCTCACTGGCCCTGACTCGCTCTCACACCCTCGCTCGCCCTGACTCACTCTCACACCCTCACTCGCCCTGACTCACTCTCACACCCTCACTCGCCCTGACTCGCTCTCACACCCTCACTCACTCCTCCACTCTCTCATGCCCTCAGTTTAAACTGAAAATATGTCCAAGTAATTGCTGCTGCTAAACAAATATTGGTATCGATCAGCCACAGGACTCACGTACCAAGGGCAGTTCAACTGATTGAATTGGAACTCGTTTAAATTGAAACGTTAAGTAACTGTGGTCCCAGTTTGAGAAACAGACCTGAGTGAGGCTGTTCCTGACGATTGTTAACTGCAGTCCCACAGCTTTCTTGTTGGGTTTGTTTGACCAATGGGTGCCTGTGATCCTGGGTCTCAATGGTCAATATGATAAACATCCACCCCAACCAGAGGCTGAAGTCCGCCAAGTTGACCTGAGAGTTTGGCCAGTTTTGGGTGTGGGGTTGGCTTTGAACTCTGAACCAGCAGAAGCGATTGTGGAAACCCTAGGGTGAAGTGGTTCTGGGTGCAGTCACTGACATGTAAATTTCCATCAACATTTGTCCTGTTTATAGCTCCACTGGCCTCAGATTCCATTGTTATCCAGGCGGGAATCAGGTCAAAGACTCGGAACCCTGCAACGAGTAACTCACCTCCTGAATGCCCAAACCCTGTCCATCATCTACACGGCACAAGTCAGGAGTGTGGTGGAACACTCTTTACTTGCTTGGATGAGTGCAGCTCCCACAACACTCAAGAAGCTCGACACCATCCAGGACAAAGCAGCCCACTTGATTGGCACCACATCCACAAACATTCACTCCCTCCACCACTGACACACAGTAGCAGCAGTGTGTGTACCATCTACAAGATGCACTGCAGGAGTTCACCAAGGCTCCTGTGACAGCACCTTCCAAACCCATGACCACTACCATCTAGAAGGACAAGGGCAGCAGATAGATGGGAACACCACCACCTGGAAGTTCCCCCCCAAGTCACTGACCATCCTGACTTGGAAATATATCACCGTTCCTTCACTGTCACTGGGCCAAAATTCTGGAACTCCCTCCCTAACAGCACTGTGGGTGTACCTACACCACACAGACTGAAGAGGTTAAAAAAGGCAGCTCACCACCACCTTCTCAAGGATGACTAGGGATGGGCAATAAATGTTGGCCCAGCCAGTGATATCCACATCCCATGAATGAATAAAAATATCATGCAGAAACTTCAGATTGCAATATTTTGCTTTTCATCTTATTCACTACCCGTGTTCAGTAACAGAGCAGCAATTGCACTTTATCAGAATAACACCAGAGCTTACAGGTTAATTTATGAGATCAGATTGATTAAATATGGTCTGTGTTCCTTCAAGCAAGGACAAGGGGTAATCTAATCAAAGTGTTTCAAATGGTAAAGTGATTCAATAGCGTAAATTCACAAAATATTTCCACTAACAGGGGTGGAACCTTGATTAGATCCGTGATGTTTCAAAGACAAATTAGGGAGCGTTGTTTTACACAAAAGATAGTGGCAACTCGGAACTTTCTCCCTCAGAAAAGCTGTAGATGCTGGGAGTCAACTGAAGATTTCAAGACTGAAATTGGTTTTGATTTTCCAAAATTCCCTAGATTTGTGGAAGATTCTATTAGATTGGAAAGTAGCAAATGTAACTCCTTGATTCAAAAAGGGAGGGAGACAAAAAGCAGGAAACTATCGGCCAGTTAGCTTAACATCTGTCATAGGGAAAATGTTAGAAGCTATTATTAAAGATGTTATAGCAGAGCACTTAGAAAAATTCAAGGCAATCAGGCAGAATCAACATGGTTTTGTGAAAGGGAAATCAGGTTTAACCAATTTATTGGATTCTTTGAAGGAGTCACATGTCCTGTGGATAAAGGGGACCTGGCGGATGTGCTATACTTAGATTTCCAGAAGGCATTTGATAAAGTGCCACACCAAAGGTTATTGCAGAAAATAAAAGCTCATAGTGTAGGGAGTAACATATTGGCATGGGTAGAAGATTGCCTAGCTTACAGTGGGCAGAGAGTTGGCATAAATGGATCTTTTTCTGGTTGGCAGGATGTGACGAGTGGTGTGCCACAAGGAATCAGGGCTGGGGCCTCAATATTTTACCATTTATATAAGTGACTGGGATGAAGGGACCGAAGGAATGGTGGCTAAATTTGCTGATGACACAAAGATAGGTGGGAAAGTAACTTGTGAAGAGGATGTAAGGAGGCTACAAAAGTGATATAGATAGGTTGAGTGGGCAAAGTTCTGGCAAATGTGAAATCGTTCATTCTGGCGGGAAGAATAAAAAATAAGCTTATTATCTAAATGGTGAGAGATTGCAGAGATCTGAGATTCAGAGGGATCTGGGTGTCCCAGTGCATGAATCACAAAAGGTCAGTATGCAGGTACAGCAGGTAATTAGGAAAGCTAATCGAATGTTATCATTTATTGTGAGGGGAATTGAATACAAAAGTCGGGAGGTTATGGTTCAGTTGTACAGGGCACTGGTGAGACCACATCTAGAGTATTGTGTACAGTATTGGTCTCTTTATTTAAAAAAAAAATGTAAATGTGTTAAGAAGCAGTTCAGAGAAGGTTTTCTGCACTAAAACCAGAAATGGGCGGGTTGTCTTATGAGGAAAGGCTGGACAGGTTAGGCTTGTATCTGCTGGAGTTTAGAAGAGTAAGAGGCAACTTAATTGAAACCTTTAAGATCCTGAGGGGTCTTGACAGGGTGGATGTGGGGAAGATGTTTCCTCTTGTGGGTGAATCTAGAACTAGGGGGTCACTGTTTAAAAATAAGGGGCCGGCCATTTAGGGCAGAGATGAGAACTTCTTCTCTCAGAAGGTTGTGAGCCTTTGGAACTCTCTTCCTCAAAAGGTGGTGGAAGCAGAGCCTTTGAATATTTTTAAGGCAGAGGTAGATAGATTCTTGATAAGCAAGGGGGTGAAAGGTTATCGGGGATAGGCAGGAATGTGGGGTTGAGGTTACAGTCAGGTCAGCCATGATCTTATTGGACGGTGGAGCAGGCTCGAGGGGCTGAGTGGCCTCCTCCTGCTCCTAATTCATGTGCTTGTGTGTATAATTTTGTCAGGTAAGGGTATTGAGGAGGTCCCGTGACAAAATGGGCCGGGTCCCTGTTCCCTGACCCATGTGGTGTAGGCTCTGGGATCGGGCCTCACCTCAGGAGTGGGACCATCTGCTCCTGCCAGCGGTGCGAATCATGGTGGGCAGGAGCACTTAACTTGACGTGATTCCAAAAATCAGCTTCCCGATGGTAGGTCAATAATTTGGAATTTTGTTTTCCTGACTTTTGAAGCGGGTCGAGTTCCCCGCTGAGTAATGTCGGGAACCCCATTTGCATTCATTAGCATGTCATGAATGCTCATTAAAAAGCCAACTCAGCGGAATCACGCTCCCCCTCCAAATCAAGTCCCCCACCAGCCACTACAATGTTCTGTTTTACAATTCTATATAAATGGCACACACCTGGTGAGTTTCACTTCATCCACAACTTGGAGGTCAGGAGACACTGTTCTTGCCTCCCTTCCACACCATCACTGATACATATTGTAGCACAAGCTGCATCGAGACTGGGCACAGGAGGCACGACCAGCGGGGAGGGGGTGAGACTGGGGCAGGATGAGGGGGGAAAGGGTGAGATGGAGGCATGACCTGGTGGGGGTGGGTGGGTTAGAGAAGGAACAGAGGGGAAGGGGGAAGACTATCTGGGGGGCAGGTTTAACAGGCTGTCTGGGCAATGAGGCCACACTGTCAGGGGCATGCTTAAGAGGCAGTCCAGGGCATTAGGTCACACTGTCAGGGCCGTGTTGCAGGGGCTCTGCGTGGCATGTGTGTCTCGGTCCTGGTCTTGAGCAGGGAAAGGCTTCTCTGGACAGTGACAGCCACGCACAGAATTGTGTGCAGGGTGTGGTCAGTCACCTTAAGCATTTGTCCCTGGGGGTTTGATACATGGTACTAGACCCAGAGGGGGTTTGATACATGGTACTAAACCCAGAGGGGGTTTGATACATGGTACTGGAATGCAGAGGGGCTTTGATGCATGATACGGGACCCAGAGGGTGTTTGATGCAGTACTGGACCCAGAGAGCATAGTCACATTCAGGGGGGCATTTGGATCTGGTGCGGTGGTAATTCTAAGGTCATGGGAGGGTATTGGATGGTCTCATGGGGGGTGGTCTCTGAAAGCAAAGGTGCAGGTGGCCTTGAGAAGGGGAAGTGTTAGATTATGGGGATATCAACAGTGAAGGGAACGGGGGAAGAACAGGAATATCCACATACATTATAATGAGGTGAAGGGTAAAGAGGGGAGGCTGAATTGTCACAGGAGGGGAGTTAGGAGGTGCTGATTGTGGAGGAAGATGGGGGGTTGGAAACTCACAAATGTCAGGAGGACCATCTTTGTCTACAGAGTAATGATGCAGTTGGAAAACAAGCATGAAAAACACAACATGAGAGAGTCTCAAAGTATGTGGGAGGAGTTCGGGACTCCTCTTTTGGGCTGATTGATGGAGCACCCCATTAATTATTTGTGTAGTCATGGAGAACAAGGCTCAGCTGAGTATTATTGTCAAGGGTCAAATCCCCATTGAAGGAGTATTGCTCCTTGACTAACGGGGCATATTCCTGTGAGAATCCATTAGGTTTTGGAGCTCCATTTGAGTGTGTGTGATTGGCCATCTGTTCCTAACAGAGACATGTGAAAAGGGATGGAGGTTAAATTATTCAAGTGGCGAAGCTGCTGGGCAACAGTTACATACACACGCCAAGCCTCACGAATCCCAGTTAAATGGTCATGACTGACAAGGCACACTGCTTAGAGCTTTCAAATTATGACAAGGCTATGTTCTCGATATAGAGGCTTATGGAGGCAAGCAGACAAGTGCCTAACAGAGGCTGGAATCACCCTGACCGAGGCCATCTTTGTAAATGTGCAGTCATGTCTGAGGAGGGGTCAGTCTCCTGTGGTCCTCCCAGGACGTGATTCACCCACAAGGGCTGGCGTAGGGGTGTCCTGTCTAGATGGACGGCAGGCCAAGGGCTTTGCACTGACCTCCTGGCCCCGAGATAGAGGGAAACCAGTCAAGGGAAAGTTTAAATAAATTCTCAAACGTATTCATTGACAGACACAAAGAGGCGTGAAGAATGCAGCCTGCAGACGACCCTGCCTTGTTTATAGCTCTAACATGAACGAGGAGAATAAGAGTACGTCACCGCTTACCACAGGCCAAGGATGTCCAGCAGCATGAGCTGCAAGAGGGCACGGTGCCCCATGGAGTCCAAGATGCTCCCCGAGAGGGGAAAGACCAGGTGCCCATTCATGAGTACATCGAAGACACCGCTCATACCTGGGGATGAGCAAAAGACGTTCCTGTAAACACCTTCGATAGTCCAAGGATGTGGCAGCCCACATTTGCCACCTTCTCCGTGAAGAACTGATGCTGTAAGGACTTGGAGGGCAGCCCATGCTGCTGGCTTTGGAGGTGACTGCCGCACTTACCAGCGGGTCCTTCCGGGGCTCCACTAGGGACCTTTGTGTCGTCTCCCAACCGACAACACACAAAGGCAGACACAGGTGACAGGTGCCCTGTTCACCAGAGCTCACCTGTATTGCCCAGTTCCACATTGGTGCTGGAAGCCAGGCTGCCAGAGCTGTGGGATTCACAGCGAGATCTGGTTTCCCATAAATGCATCTCATAATCAACTGCACACATCTGGCCTCGAGAGTTCCCTGGCAGCAGCCAGTGAGATTCAACTAAAAAGGAAAATTGTGTGTGTCTATGCTGGGTACCCAGGGAGCTCTCATGACTCTTACATCTTGACACACTTGCAGGTGTCACAGATATTTGAGGAGCTTGGTGCTTACAGGGCTGGCTGCTCGGGGACAAGGCATACCTCCAGAAGACATGACTCATGATACCTGTTCGCCGTCCATATAGCGTTGCTGAAGAGAGGTACAATGCAGCACATTCCATCACCAGGTCCTTGATAGAGCAGACACAGGCCTCCTGAAGATGCATTTCCAATGCTCGGACCACTCAGGCAGGGCTCACCAATACTCACCACAGGGTGTCGAATCATCGTTGTCTGCTGCACCCTGCACAATCTTACGCTGCAAAGGAGGGATGTGTTGCCTGAGGGAGAAATAGGGGATCGAGGAGCCTCCACCGATGAGGAGAATGTTGAAGAGGATGGTTCTGATGAGGGCCAGGGTGTCGATGAGCCACGTGAAGAGGCCATCACATGGGTACATCGCTGCAGATGTGCCGATGACAATCTAATAGCTGCAAGGTTCCAGGAGGAGTGAAGTACAGACACATTCTCACAATCGTCTGTACCTCTCACCATTGCAGCATCTTATCCATCAGAAAGAAGTTCTATGGAACGTTTGATGCATTCTTAATGATTGTGGAAATATCAGTACTCCCTGTCTGCCCTCATGATGGGTTCATCCTTGGAAAGGTTTAAACCACGGCTAAATGAGGAGCCTTAGCAACATAAGGCCGCTCCAGAACCTGAACGGCACTCCCCTCTCGCATGTCCTTAGGCAACTTTACCAAGTACAGTACTTTCACCCATCCCCTCAGCAAGTCAGTGTGCATGGCAGCCTATAAGCGGAACTCCCTTTTACCCAGTGATACACTCATGTCAGTCTGACAACTGCTCAGTAAGACAGCCCAGCCACACATATCACGCTTGCAGGCATAACCAGTGAGCAGCATCATGGGAGCACCAGATGTCCCATTGCCAGCTCTCCTCAATGGACAACAATGAGGCACCATCTCACTAATGCTAGGGGATCACCATTGGGACATCTTGAAACAATAATCATTAACATCTAGACCATGCAGCTAAGTTTTAAGGTTCCTTGGCATTGTCATCACTGAGAGTGCCTCACTAGGACAGTGGTCTTCTGAGGTGCAACCACTTGGGAGCCTGAAAAGTCTCTGTCCCAAGTGGCCTTTGTGCTGGAACAATGCCTTGAGTTGTCATTTTGGACACACCAGCCAATGAGTAATTGTTTCCTGTATTGAGCCTTCAGAGAATTGGCTTTGCATTGCATTGAGAGCATTACAGTTGTTAAGGTAGTACAGCACACGAGGCCATTCCTGTCTCTCTGTCCTTAGTCACTGAGAGCCCCTGACATGTAATAATTTCCACATTGAGTCGCATGCTGTGCCTTTACCCAAGGACCCTTACCAAGGATGTGTGCAGCTCCAACTAAAAATCACGTGAGCTTAGGAAACAGCTTCGTCACTATAAACACACACCTCTTAAATCATACATTCCAACTCCTCTTGCAGTCATGTCTAAGGTGGCCGTTGTAATCTTATCTGCCTAGTTCAATGTCATGCTCACAGAGAATGACAGGTCACAAAGGAAGGACATTCAGCCTTAAAGGTGGACATTATATCGTCCTCCAGGCCTGCACAGAACCCTACGGGCCTTGAAGGCTAACATTGCAGTGCTTCAAAACAGTCTCTCACACCTGAAAAGTCATTCTGAATAACACTTTGGACAGACGATTCTCATTTGAGTCCGCACGACTACTCGGGCCATCCACAAACAACTGACATCAGTGCAACAGCAGCAGTAAAAACAATAAGCTCGCTGGGCACTTCTCCCATTGCTGACGCATGGTTACAGGCGGTAATTGGCTGACGTGTGTACTGACCAGGCAGCACAGTCAGAGCGATGTGCATCGCCTGATGCTGCTGCTGTGGGATTACAGACTATTCACTCTGGTGCGGATGTGGGAGAACTGAAGCAATCGAAGTTCCTGATGGGATTACGCTGGGGGCAACCATTGGGACCCATGAATAATTGCGAAGCTTTGACGCAAATCAAATAAAACTGGAAGCCTTGGAGATGAATAGACATATATTAACAAAAGTGTATGCAATGAGTGAACTCCTGTGCCACCAGTGTGCTTTCAATACCTTTCACTTTGTGCTAACCCGGCCGCTATGTCCAGGTGCAGCCCTGACATCTGCAGCTGAGGTGGAGGCAGCCTTCTGACTGCTACATCCTGGTGTCTGAGATGACTTGGGCAGGCCCGAGGCCTAGAGGCTTCGGCCTTCTAAGGGTCTCCTGCTCAGGTGCAGGTGCACCCTCCTCAGCCTGACCTGCTGGGGTCACTGGCGGTGGGGGGGGGGAGGGGGGGAGGGTGTTGGAGCATCAGGAGTGTCCTGGGTGGCACTCCTCCTCCTGTGGATGCCCGATGGCCCCTCTCTGACTCCTTGAAGAGAAGGGGTACCTGGAGAGTGGTCGAGGTGCTTGTCCCCCTCTTGCGTAGCCACCGCTGAAACGCACCCATGGCTAGAGCGATGATGCACAGGCCTGAGCGCAAACCCGTCAGAATCTGCTGGACCTGGGTTTCCGAGCTGGCTGTCACCTTTCTAATCGATGCACTCGCGTGTCGCAGCCATGACATCGTACAGAACGTGGACAGGCTCCTCCAGCCTCTGGTCCACTCTGCCGATGCCCTCCAGAACTCTGCTCGCCTGCCTGTCTCTGCATCTCCCGGAGGTCTCTCAGGGCCAGGTCCAGAGGCTCGTCATTGGATTTGGACTCAGCAGGGCCCTGGTCTCCATCAGTCAGAGACCTCGGCCGTCACTGCCTCCACCAGCGGTGGGCTCTGCACGCCTGTACAGTGCTCACCGGATTGTGAACCCGAGCCTACTCTGGAACGAGAACCCAGCGAGGTGTGTGTGTGTGTCTGTGCTGGTGGAGGGAGCAGGTGAACGCAGTAACAATGCTTCCTCACAGCATACTGCAGCCTCCTCCTCCGGGGCAGCTCTGGGATTGTGGCATGAGGAGCATGATTTGCTCCCCTTTTTCTTGCTGGTACCTGGAATAGAGAAGGGAGGGTTAGCGACTGAATAAGCAGTCTCGTACATTAAAGTTGATTCACGGCCAATACTCAGATATTGGAGGGTGGAGACTGGACGCATCCTCACTGGGGGTTGTTGGGAGAGGCCGGCCTCGCCTCCCACACGGTCGTGGTCTCTCTCCTCTCCTGCTAGCTCTGAAGCCTGTTCCTCCTGGGTATTGAGGGGATGGGTTTCCAGGGTGCCACCTCCTATCTTTGCACCTTCCCTCCGTTATGGGGCAAGATGCCCTGCAGAGAGACAGAAGGATTGATTTGCGAGGCCAGTGGGTGAATGAGCAGTTTAGAAGCGGCCTGCCTATTGGAGCTGGTCCCTCCACAGTAAGTGATTAAGAAGCCCTTTGTCTAGGCACTAAAATGAGAGCTTAAAGTGGCTGTCACACATTCAGTGCTGATGTCCCATCTGCCGGTCATGTGTGGCATCCCTGTGCACAGATACCCTTAGATGCCCTTATGAGAGTGTGAGTTTGCAATGAACGGATGTTTCATTCACCCTGACAGAGCGCAGCAGATTATTCACTCCCTTCCTGCGTTGCAGGCTGCTCCTTTCTTGGGCCTCACAGGTTCTAAGCCCCCCAATAGCCTCCTCTGTGGTCAGGAGGGAGAGCCTCCTGCCGCTGTCCGGAGGAAACAGCGCCTCCCATCTTCCCGAAGGAGAATCCCAGGCGAGTTGTTAACTGAGCCGCGGAGCTGAAGGCTGCTTCCTTCTCCTGGAAGCCCCGAGCGATGCCGAATCTGGAGCTCCCGGCCTGCAGTGAGCGAATGGGCTGTCCGGGCGCCAGGACCTTCGACCCCGTGAGGTAACGGTGTGCCAGGCAACTTCCTGACTACCCCAAGATTCGCCGAGTTCCTCACAGATGCAGAATTGATTAGTTCAAAAGCGGAAGATGGCGCCGGCTCAGCCATCCCACCGTCCAGCAGGAATCTCACCGACTTTCCCGCCCATCACCGGATTTAGTCTCCAGAGCGGTAGATTCCACCCCAGGACTTGATGGCCAAGGGAAGGTGCGTTCATAATGTAGCCAAACAGGTTAAGTATCAAACTGCAACTCCTTCCAACGCACACCAGTAGCGGGCGGTAAGAGCAACAGCTGGAATTCTATGGCATCTCTGAAAGCATAAGTACAAATTCTCTCTAACCGAATGTCACATGAGGCTGATACAAGAGGCTTTCAGTGCAGTGACTTTGCAAGACATTCCATTGCTCCACTTCCAGTCTCCTGAACCAAGGGCTCAGAGAAGGCAACAAAAAAAAAATTCAAGAATTTAATACCGACGATCCTTAAAGATTTGAGCAAAAGCAGATGCTTGCAACTCCAGCTGGTTCTAATTTGAACGTCAGTCACATAAACAGGGCCCGGATAATAATAAAAATAAATCCATTAATGAGGTGTGGGCAAAAGCAGCAATGTTAAGGGCACAATAAGATCAAAGCAAAAAACTGCGGATGCTGGAAATCCAAAACAAAAATAAAAATACCTGGAAAAACTCAGCAGGTCTGGCAGCATCTGCGGAGAGGGACACAGTTAACGTGTCGAGTCCATATGAATCTTCAACAGAGTTCTCAACAGAGAACTATTTATGTTAAGGGAACAACCTCAGTTACAAGCTCCCCTCCAAGTCACACACTATTCCGAGTTACACATCTGTCGCCGTTCCTTCACTGTCGCTGAGTCAGAATCCTGGAATTCCCTCCCTAACAGCACTGTGGGTGTACCTACACCACAGGGACTGCAGCGGTTCAGGAAGGCAGCTCACCCACCACCTTCTCAAGGGCAACTTGGGATGGGCAATAAATACCAGCATCACTAGGGATGTCAACATCCCACAATAATAAAATGCGGAACACCCAAAGTTTTGCACAAAGAAATCTCCTTTGCTGCAAGGTTCTCTGCCAATGGTTCACGATATATATAAATGGTCCGGATGAGGGAAATGAAGATAGAGGTAACCTTTTAGGCAGGCAACAGAACTGAAGGGTTTGGACAGAATTTCACAGAAATCTGGAGTGGATCAAGCAACGTCTTTTTCCGTTCAGACAGGAGTTATTTATAGACCCCATCCTCTGAGAAAGATCTTCTAATGGAACCAGATAAACAAGCAAAGCAGTGATTCCAAAAATGATCGCATATTGACCACATTCTGGTTTTAACCTGCAATAATTTTGAAATTCAGGTCAGGAACTGCGAGTTCATCACAGTTAAAACATTCAGGGAATTTTCCCACTCAATCACTTGGATAGAGTGCCCATTAAAAGTAGCCACGATCGCGTCTGCATCTAACTGTAAATTACACACAATTTAAATCTGGTGCCTGGTTATTAAATGGATGAAAAAAAAAATCATCTTTCTGCTGGAAGATAAACTATTCAGAAATTTCTCCTGAGTTTGTAAAAACATGAAAGTTCTTCCTTGGGCCTAGTAACACAGGCTTCTCAAAGCTACTTGCCATTGTCTAGTTCCAGGATATACTACATCTCATCCCAAAGTAAATTCGAAGCAATGAAATATTTTTTGCTGCTTGGTCAGTGTTATAACTATAGGAAACAAAGCAGGCAATTTGCACACAGATAATCTGCTTTAGGCTCTGATGGAAGGTCATTGATCTGAAACATTAACTCTGTTTCACTCTACAGGCGCTGCCAGACCTGCTGAGTGTTTCCAGCGTTTTCTGGTTTCGTATATATATTTTTCAATCCTGTCGATTTCAGGACAATCACTGTCCAGGATATTGGGGAGAATTCCACTGCTCTCCTTCAAAAGAAGAGTACGTGGGATCTTTTACATCCACCTGAGAGGGTAAATGGGGGCTCAGACTAATGAGAAAGACAGCAGTTACAACCCTGCGCTACTGAGGGAGGACTACACTGACGTGTTGGCCTGGATTATATACTCCAGTCTGTGGACTGGGACGTGAATCCATATACTTAAGATGTGAGAGTGCTGCCCATTGACTAATGCAGGGGAAGTTAACCTAGAATAAAGCTAAGTATATAAAAAACAGAAAATGCAGCAAATACTCAGCAGGTCAGGCAACAGCTGTGGAGAGGGAAACAGAATTAACATTTCAAGGCAGCCATCCGTCATTTAGAAAATAGAAGGCTGGGGGTTGAGAGGGAGATTCATTAGAGCGAATGCAGAGAAAATGTACTGACTTGTAGGGGAGACGGGAACTAGGCTCATAAACGTTAAAATAGTCGTTAATAAATCAAATAAAGAATTCAGGAGAAACTTCTTAATCCAGGGAGTGGTTAGAGCTCACTATCACATGGAATAGTGGAGGTGACCAGCGTAGATCCTTTTAAGGGGAAGTTACATAAGTACATGAGGTAAACCCTGGAAACAGGAACTGAGGGACACAGGCTCAAACTAGCAAAAGGTAACCTTAGGATTAAAATGAGGAATTTCCTCTTTACAATTATAGCGATCAGGCTGTGAAATTAATTTCCAGATAAAGCAATGGTGGGAAAGAACTTTGAAATGATTTAATGGCTGGATGCTACAGTAGTGAGGGTGAATTAGGATCTGCCTGGTTGGACAAACTAAGGTGGGCCTAATGGTCTTTCTCATCCATTAAGATCTTGCGCCTTGTGATTTTTCACTGAGGAATCTTTCTGAACACATTGCTCTAGCTCTCCCATGAGGTATCTACAGACCTCCCTTACCTCCGGGGCAGTGTCTCTCCTTCATCCTGCACTTCCTTGACATCGACAGCGCAACGCACGGCTCCGAGTCCTTTGTTGAAGGTGTAAGGATGTGCCGTGTCCTGGTCTCAGACCCCCACTTGAAGCCACAAGTCTGCTGGTTCTTCAGACAGGGTCCCCACTCACTCCAGGGGCCAACCTCACACCCGTCTGCAAAAAGGACAGAAAACCATCAAAAGCACCATCGACATCAACATTCATCGGAAGAGGTTATTCGCCATCTCAAGAGAACTCCGCTGTTGTGGAAGGTGGAAGGGCAGGTGTTAGAAATCGCTTAATTCCAACCAGCTCTTGGAGGGTCTGGAACAAAAGGTTCAGCTGAACTCTCTTTCTTACCAAAAAGAAAAGAACAAATGTGCATTTATATAGCACCTTTCACAGTGTCCCAAAAGACTTTACAGCCATTGAAGCACTTTCACAATGTACTCACTGTTGTAATGTAGGACATGCGGTAGTCAACTTGTACATAGCAAGATCCCATGAACAAGTTTATTAAAATGACGAGACAATTCATCCAAAAGCCAGCACCTCTGATGTTACGGTGACCCTTCGGTACTGCACTGGAAAGTCAGCCGACATTCTGGAATGAGAGTCGAGCTCAGTGCCCTTCTGACTCAAGGGGCGAGGTTGCTGCCCAGTGAGACAGGGCTGACACAAAACTTTGAATAGGATGCTCAGTCTGACCCAAGACTGAAATCGTTTTTACGCAGTGAGTTGTTCAGATGCGCTGTCTGAAAGGGCGGTTCAAGCAGATTCAATAATAACAATTAAAAGGCAATCAGGTGAACACATGAATGGGAAAAACAATTGCAGGCGATGGGGGGAAGAGAAGTGGAGAGGGGACTAGTTGAATAGCTCTTTCAAAGATTCAAAGGTGGGCCGAATGGCCTCCTTCTGTGCTGTATTATTCTATAGTTCTATGATTTAGGACCTCCTCAATCCAAGTTGAGCACTTGAGGCCATATAATCTACTGAGAGGATGTGGCACATCAACATTAAGGGAAGGGTGAGAAGTTTAGCTGAGATGATGCTATGGGCTTGATGGGATCATATGTTTATGGGGAACAATCACCCAACCACGTTTTTCTTTTAATCATGGGAGCACTCTTATTGGCTAGATTAAACTCACTGATTATCCAACAACAACTTAAATCTATATAGCACTTTTAACATAGCAAAAAAAAAAAGACTTGAGTATTGTTGAACACATGAATAGCACAGACACATTTAAGGGGAAGCTAGATAAGTACATGAAGGGGAAGGGTAGAGCAGGATATTCTGATAGGGTGAGATAAAGTAGAACGGGAGGAGTCACTGGGGGAGTATCTGTGCTGGAAATTCGACTAAATGCAATGTAAAATGTTCTAATCGGTGTAAACAGCCTTAAATTCATCTGAAATCTAGAATGATCAACCATCCAGAATCCCCCAACACTGTCCAGGAATTGACATCATCACCTTTAGCGCACTTTCACAAAATGTCCAAAAGTCTTTTACTCTGGCTTTGTGCTCCCTTCCCCCTGAGATGAATTTCCAGAACTTGTGTTCATTGGAATTGTTAGCTCAAGGCACAATCATCTCCCATATTACCTAAAAATACAAAATAATTGTCAGCCCCGAGTACAGAATTAAAAATCTGTATCCCTGGCTACTCAGGGAGAATGACTGAAATGTGTCACCTTGATCCGTAAATTCCTCTGGATGGTTCCTTCTATATCACATGGTATATGACATGATTTAGACTCACCAATCCAGGGCTAATTTTAATCCTTGGGTTACAGTGTAGTTTAGGACTATGAATTAAACTCAAATCCAACACAATCTCATGGGTTTAATATCTGATGGCTGGAACAATTGCAAAAGATTTCTAATGGTTTAATGGGTAGTCAGTAGCCAGCTGTACCCAGCTGCCAATAACCCACTGGGTAAAACAATCCCAATTCCAACACAGACTGATATTATATTGATCAGGGGAGTAACAGATGAAGGAAATCAAGTGCTCTTTTGAAGTCAAATTTAAAACATAGCATTGAAGCAGTGTAGAGGGAGCTTTACTCTGTATCTAACCCTGTGCTGTACCTGTCCTGAGAGTGTTTGGTGGGGACTGTGTAGAGGAAACTTTATTCTGTATCTAATCCCGTGCTGTACCTGTCCTGGGAGTGTTTGATGGGGACAGTGTACAGGGAGCTTTACTTTGAATCTAACCCCATGCTTTACCTGTCCTGGGAGTGTTTGATGGGGAAAGTGTAGAGGGAACATTACTCTATATCTAACCCCATGCTGTACCTGTCCTGGGAGTGTTTGATGGGGACAGCATAGAGGAAGCTTTACTCTGTATCTAACCCCGTGCTGTACCTGTCCTGGGAGTGTTTGATGGGGACAGCATAGAGGAAGCTTTACTCTGTATCTAACCCCGTGCTGTACCTGTCCTGGGAGTGTTTGTCATGAAGCTATTAGTGTATATAATATTATTGGAAAATATTTTCTTTTAAAATAGAGTTTTAATCTGTGGGTGTGTCTTAATTAGATTAAAGCCAGCTGGTCTGGGTGCTTTGATTTGTACTGGTTTTGAGATGTAAACAGAGAGGTAGAGTGCATTTGCATTTTCTGAATAGACCATTCAAGAAATGGGGTGAAATCTAGCACCTAGCTAGCAGTGACCAAGCAATATGTTTTTATAACTAATAAAATTGATACTGTGAAGGGGGTTTATTTTTTATAAGAGGTGGAGATCTAGGTGATACAATGAGAATTTATATTCAATGAGCCGTGCTGAATATAACCGACAGTAGTTTTTGTGTGTGCAGGGCAGAGGCAATGTAAGATCAAAGTAGGTGTAAGCCTCCAGCTGTCTCCACAGGAACCAAAATGAAAAGAGCCTCATTTTGAATTTGTAAGGTGAAAATGCTTTGCCTGGTGTCTGGTTAAGTCTATGGGCTGCTGTTGCCTTAATGGGGATTAGTTTATGATAGTTGTAATTTGTAGCCATGTGTATATATTTAACTTGTGTAAATTAATAAAATTTTTCATTTAGTTAAATATAAACCCTCATAAGAACTCTTGGTCTGATTCCTGAATTTAGAGTTGCATCTCAAACATACCACTTAAAAATATAGGTAAGGACAGTTGCTTAAAGTTTCCCTCTGGAATTTTTAAAGAACTCACCTTTACTACAAGCAAAATCCTGGGTGTTCTTGCCAGGATAAAAAATATTTCTAATTCCTTGATTGTTTTGGAATTGGTGAATCTTATGGTTACAAGTATGAGAGGTACTTTGAATTCAGGAGTTGGTGAGGTATTTTAAAAGTAGTGAGGCTGCACCATGGCTTTGGCAATTGCTAAGACCTGTCTGGGAGTAGAAGAGATAACTTTGATTGGGTTGGAGAAGATAACCAAAAGTAACTTAACAAAGTTGGCAGATAAGTTAATATTGGGGTTACCTGAGGGTGCTAGGAAATCAGATATAATTAAAAGTATAGCACAGCATCTACAGTTGGAAGTGAAACCAGACACTGGTGAGTCATAGCTGGAAGTAGTGAGACTTCAGTTGCAAATGAAAAAGCTTGAATTAGAAGCAAAGGACAGAGAAATGGCTTTAAAAAGGGAATTAAGAAAGTATGAAGATAGAGGAGGAGAAAAGGGAAAAAGGGGAAGAGAATTCCAACTGAAAATGTTGGCAGTTAGAAAAGAGATGTCAGTAGGTGAGGAAGGGTGGAGTAGGTAAAGATGTTAAAATTTTAAGAGACACAGGGGCTAGTCAATCCTTAATGTTGTGGGATAGTGCTAGTTGTTGTTCAAAAGGAGCATTGCAGGAGAAGGTGGGGTTCATGGAGATGCTAAATCTATTTCATTGTGGAAGGTAAATTTAAAGAGCAAATGGAAGACGGGTGAAGTTCTAGTTGGAGTTGTGTAAAAATTGCCCATTGCAGGGGTTCAATTTATTCTGGGTAATGATACAGCCGGATCGCAAAGGTGGGTGATGCCTATGGTAGTTGAGCAGCCTGTAGAAGTGTTTTCGACAGAGGTGCTACAGAAGAAACATCCTGGATTGTTTCCTGATTGTGTTATAATGAGGTCAAAGGCCCACAGAGAAGAACAAGATGAGCAGGCAATTCAAAGGCAAGAAGCAGGTGTTGAAATGCAATGAGCTGACATTGTGTTTGATAACATTGTTCAGGAGAAAGGAATATAGGACAGTTCAGATAAAATGCTTAACTCAAAGAGGTTAGTGGAGTTACAGAAAAATGATTTACAGTTAAAACAGTTATAGCAGAAAACTTATTCAGTAACAGAAGCAAAATGTACTCCAGTATGTTATTATCTTCGGGAAGGTATTTTAATGAGAAAATGGAGATCGGATCATGTCTCAGTAAATGAAAGCTGGAGGGAGGTGTATCAGATTGTTATCCCATTAGGGTATAGAAATGGGATTGCTCATGAAATTCCAATGGGAGGACATTTAGGAATTAGGAAAACACAGGAAAAGATACAGAAGTGTTTTTTGTTTGGCCAGGAGGATTGCATAGAGATGTAGTCAAATGTCAAATAACAGGAAAAGCACAAGCAGTGATTAAACTGGTGTCTTTAATCCCAATACCAGCATTTGAAGAACCTTTTACCAGGGTCATTGTTGATTGTGTAGGCCCCTCCCTAAAAGTGGAAATCAGTATTTATTGACAATAATGGATGTGTCTACCAGGTTTCCTGAAGTGATTCCTTTAAAAAATTATTACAACTAAGAAGATTGTGGAGGAGTTAGCTACATTTTTCACAAGATATGATTTACCTAAGGAAATACAATCAGGTCAGGGGTCAAATTTCATGTCACAGCTGTTTAAGGGAGTAATGAACAGTTTGGGGATAAAACAGTTTAAGTCAACAGCTTATTATCTGGAGTCACAACGAGCTTTCGAAAGTTGGCATCAAATTTTAAAAACTATGATAAGAGCATACTGCCAGAATTATGCAGAGGATTGGGATGCAGGAATTCCCTTTTTGTTATTTGCTATTAGAGACGCTCCTAATGCATCAACTGCTTTTAGCCCTTTTGAACGAGTTTACAGTCATGAGGTAAGGGGACCACTGAAATTGATTTATGAGAAACTGGCGGGTCAAAATTCAGAAACTATTCTCCTGGATTACGTAACAAGTTTCAGGGAAAGAATGAACAAAGCATGTGAGCTGGCTAGGGAACATTTAAAGATCTCACAGCAAGTGATGAAAGTGAAAGCAGATAAGGCAGCTAAAATTCGCAGTTTTGTTTCTGGGGAGAAAGTATTAGTTTTGTTACCAGTATGAGGTGATTCATTAAATGAAAGATTTAATGGGCCCTACAGGATTGAAAAGAAATTGAGTGAAGTAAATTATTTAATAAATACTCCAGATAGAAGAAAGAAGCAGAGGGTGTGTCATGTAAATATGCTTAAAAGGTACTTTGACAGGGAAGAGGAACAAAAAGAGATATCAGTAATGGTGACTGATGAGAAAGAAGTGGAAGTTCAGGATTCTGAAATTGATTTTCCTTTAATCAAATCGGATAATGAGGGGGTGCTTGAAAATTTAAATGAAATAATGATTTACCTTCCAAGCAAGTGTCAAAGTGATTTGGAAAAGCTATTGCAGTCACACAAACCTATTTGTGGAAATTAGTTCAGAAAGACGCATTTAGCTTTATATGATGTATGTATAGAAATGTCATCTTCAATAAGGCAACATCCTTATAGATTAAATCTGGCAAAGTTATCAGAAGTATAAAAAAATTGATTTCATGCTTCAAAAAGATATCACTGAGTCTAGTAACAGTAACTGGAGTTCATCTATTGTACTGGTACTGAAACCAGATGGAACACAAAGACTGTGTGTGGACTATTGAAAGGTGAATGTGGTGAACAAAGTGAATTCATATCCCATACCATGATTGGAAGATTGCTTTGAGAAAGTGGGACAACTGAAATTTATGACAAAGATTGACTTGCTAAAAGGATATTGGCAGGTACCGTTGTCGGAGAGGGCAGAGGAGATATCAGCTTTTGTAATGTCAGGTGGACTATATCAGTTTCAAGTCGTGGCATTTGGCATGAAAAATGCACCTGCGACATTTCAAAGACTGACAAACAAAGTAATTGTGGGTCTAAGGGATTGTGCTGTTTATATTGATGATCTAATTGTTTTCACTCAGATGTGGGAGGAGCATTTACAGCATCTGGAAGAATTATTTACTCAACTACAAGAAGCTAATTTGGTGATGAACTTGGCTAAAAGTGAATTTTCAAAAGTGCAAGTTAGTATCTAGGCCATACCATTGGACATGGTAAGGTGGCTCTGAGAGATGTGAAAGTCAAGGCTATCATGGATTTCCCAGTGCCTACAACAAAATGAGGAGTTTTGAGATTTCTGGCCATGAGTGGGTTTTATTGGAAATTTGTACCAAATTTTAGCCAAGTGGTTGCTCTGGTGACTGAGCTATTAAAAAAAAACAAGAAGGTTCAATGGACACTGGAGTTTCAGAAGTCAGTCAATAGTTTGAGAACAGTATTAACTATGACACCAGTTTTGTCAGTACCCAATTACACCAAGTAATTCAAGTTGGCTGTTGATGCAAGCGATATAGGCATTGGGGCTGTACTGTTACAAGAAGATGACACTGGAATTGAAAAACCAATAGAGTATTTTTCATGGAAGCTGAATGTACAACAGAGAAGACATTCAACGATCGAAAAAGAGACTTTGAGTTTGGTGCCAGCATTGCAGCATTTTGAAATTTATCAGAAAATTCATCAGAAACAATTATTTATACAGATCATAATCCTTTGAAGTTTTCGGACAAATTTCGAGACAGAAGTGCAAAGCTTTTCAGGTGAAGTCTACTATAACAACCACTTAATCTATGGATTATACATATTGCTGGAAGAGAAAGTCCATTCGCAGATGCATTATCAAGAGTTTGAAGCTTAAAGGAAAATGGGAGATCTGGCAATGTAACAGTGTAATAATTATAGGAGATAGTGTGAGATGGGTTATTAAAATAAAGCCGTCTTTTTTAGAATTATGATTGTTCTTTTTTTGATAGGGTGGGAGATGTCATGAAGCTATTAATGTATATAATATTTTTCTTTTAAAATAGAGGTTTAGTCTGTGGGTGTGTCTTACTTGGATTAAAGCCAACTAGTCTGGGTGCTATGATATGTACTGGTTTTGATATGTAAACAGCGAGGTGGAGTGCATTTGCATTTTTTGAATAGAACGTTCAAGAAGTGGGGTGAAACCTGGCACCCAGCTAGCAGATACCAAACAATATGCTTATGTTACTAATGAAATTAGTACTATGAACAGGGTTTTATTGCTAGAAGAGGTGGAGTTAAAAGTGGATGGTGATACAATGAGAATTTGTATTCAATGAGCTGTGTTAGATATAACCGATTGCAGTTTTTGTGTGTGGGGGCAGAGGTAATGTAAGATCAAAGCAGCTGTAAGCCCCCAATTGTTTTCACAGAAACCAAAGTGAAAGGAACCTCATTTTGAATTCATAAGGTGAAAATACTTTGCCTGGTGTTTTGGTTAAGTCTCTGGGATGCTATCACCTTAATGGAGATTAGTTTGAGAATTTGTTAAAAGTTATGATCGTTGCAATTTGAAGCCATGTGTATATATTTAACTTGTGTAAATGAATAAAATGTTTCATTTAGTTTAATATAAAACCTTTCAAGACCTGGTGGTCTGATTCCTGAATTTAGAATTGTATCTCAAAGATACCACTTAAAATTATAGATAATAACAGTTGTTTAAAGTTTCCATCTGAGGTTTTTAAAGAATCAGCTTTACCGTAAGGCTGTCTCATAACACAGGGACAATCCAGAGGGCACTTTACACTGTATCTAATCCCATGTTATACTCACCCTGCCTGTGTTTGATGGGGACAGTGTAGAGGGAGCTTTACTCTGTATCTAACCCCATGCTGTACCTGCCCTGGGAGTGTTTGATGGGGACAGTGTAGAGGGAGCTTTACTCTGTATCTAACCCTGTGCTGTACCTGCCCTGGGAGTGTTTGATGGGGACAGTGTAGAGGGAGCTTTACTCTGTATCTAACCCTGTGCTGAACCTGTCCTGGGAGTGTTTGATGGGGACAGTGTAGAGGGAGCTTGACTCTGTATCTAACCCTGTGCTGAACCTGCCCTGGGAGTGTTTGATGGGACATTATGGAGTGGGTTTATTCTATCCAAAGCAAGTGGTGAGGAACATATTTTTCAACTCTTGCAAGTTCACAATTACATTGCAGTTTGGAATTTGACCTCTCGGGCTGTGAAATATTAAGTTTTAATGTCATGATTACACTAAACCAACATTGAAAGGATCACAGATGAATCACATACCCACACATTCCATCAGTCTGGCATGTGGAGCTGACCCTTTGGGACATATATTGTAACATGTCCCCTTCAGCAGGTAGTGCTCAGATTTACACTTGATGCAGAATTCCCGGCTAAAGCAACTTTCACAATTCGTTGTCTTACATCCTAGGACAAGGAGAAACAAACATTCATTATTTCATTTCAGCTCATGTTCTCATCTCAAAAGGATATTAAAGCAACGGATGGTGCAAAAAAAATTCACAAGAATGAAACCAGAACTGAGAGTTTACAGGCTCATCAGGAAGGGCTATCAGTTTTCTCTGGACAGAAGAAGATTAATAGAGGTCTCCAGAATGATGAAGAGGTTTGATAGGGTGGATGTAAAGGGGATCTTTCTGCTTGTAGGGGGAGTCCAAACTGGGGATCATAAATATGCGAAACTCGCTAAAGAATCCAACAGAGAATTCAGGAGAAACTTCTTTAGCCAGAAAGTGGTTTTCTGTGGAACTCATTACCACATGGAATAATATCTTTACTCATTTACAGGGTTTGGGCATTGCTAGCTGGGCCAGAATTTGTTGGCCATCCCTAATATCCCCTTGAGAAGGTGGTGGTGAGCTGCCTTCTTGAACCGCTGCAGTCCATGTGGTGTAGGTACACCCACAGTGCTGTTAGGGAGGGAGTTCCAGGATTTTGACCCAGCCACAGTGAAGAGGTGGTGGTATATTTCCAAGCCAGGATGGTGTGTGACTTGGATGGGAGCTTGCAGTGGAGGTGTTCCTGTGTGTTCGCTGGTCTGGTTCTACTGGGTGTTAGATGTCGTGGGTGTGCAAAGTGGTGTTGAAGATGTTAAGCTTCTTGAGTGTTGTTGGAGCCACACTCATCCTGGTAAGTTGGGAGTATTCATTCACACTCCTGACTTATGCCATATGGATGGTGGACAGGCTTTGGGGAGTCAGGAGGTGAGTTACTTGACACAGGATTCCAAGTCTCTGACATGCCCTTGTCACCACAGTATTTATATGGCTAGGCTACTTCAGTTTCTGGTCAATAGTAACCCCCAGGATGTTGATTGTTAGAGATTCAGTGATAGTAATGCCATTGAACATCAAGGGGAGATGGTTAGTGTCTCTGTTGTTAGAAATTGCCATTGTCTGGCACTTGTGTGGTGTGAATGTTACTTGCCACTTGTCAGCCCAAGCCTGGATATTGTCCAGGTCTTGCTGCATTTGGACATGGACTGCTTCAGTATCTGAGGAGTCACGACTGGTGCTGGACATTGTGCAATCATCAGCAAACATCCCCACTTCCGACCTTATGATGGAAGGAAGGTCATTGATGAAGCAGCTGAAGATGGTTGGGCCGAGGACACTACCCTGAGGAACTCCTGCAGTGATATCCTGGAGCTGAGATGATTGGTCTCCAACAAACACAACCATCTTCCTTTGTGCTAGGTATGACTCCAACAAGCGGAGAGTTTGCTCCCTGATTCCCATTGACTCCAATTTTGCTAGGGCCCCTTGATGCTACACTCGGTCAAATGCAGTCTTGATGTCAAGGGCAGTCACTCTCACCTCACCTCGGGAGTTCAGCTCTTTTGTCCACGTTTAAACCAAGGCTGTAATGAGGTCAGGAGCTGAGTGGCCCTGGCAGAACCCAAACTGAGCATCAGTGAGCAGGTTATTGCTAAGCAAGTGCTGCTTGATAGCCCTGTTGATGACTTCTTCCAGCAATTTACTGATGATTGAGAGTAGACTGATGGGGTGGTAATTGGTCAGGTTGGATTTGTCCTGCTTTTTGTGTACAGGATATACTTGGGCAATTTTCCGCATAGCTGGGTAGATGCCAGTGTTGTAGCTGCATTGGAACAGCTTGGCTAGGGGCACGGCAAGTTCTGGAGCACAACTCTTCAGTACTATTGCCGGAATATTGTCAGGGCCCACAGTCTTTGCAGTATCCAGTGCCTTCAGCTGTTTCTGGATATCATGTGGAGTGAATCGAATTGGCTGAAGACTGACATCTATGATGCTGGGGACCTCTGGAGGAGGCTGAGATGGATCATCCACTTCAGGCTGCAGTTTGTTGCAAATTCTTCAGCCTTATCTTTTGCACTGATGTGCTGGGCTCCTCCTTCTCAGAGGATGGGGATATTTGTGGAGCCTCCTCCTCCAGTGAGTTCTTTAATTGTCCACCACCATTCACGACTGGATGTGGCAGGACTGCAGAGCTTAGATCTGATCTGTTGGTTGTGGGATCACTCAGCTCTGTATCACTTGCTGCTTATTCTATCCAGCATGCAGCTTCACCAGGTTGACACCTCATTTTTAGGCATGCCTGCTGTTGCTCCTGGCATGCCCTCCTGCACCTTTTATTGAACTATAGTTGATCCTCTCGCTTGATGGTAATGTTAGAGTGAGGGATATGCTGGGCCATGAGGTTACAGATTGTGTTCGAGTACAATTCTGCTGCTGCTGATGGCCCACAGTGCCTCATGGATGCTCAGTCTTGAGTTGCTAGATCTGTTGGAAATCTATCCCATTTAGCACGGTGGTAGTGCCACACAATATGATGGAGGGTATCCTCAATGTAAAGATGGGACTTTGTCTCCACAACAATTGTGTGGTGGTCACTCCTACCGATACTCTCATGGACAGATACATCTGCGGCAGGCAGGTTGGTGAGGATGAGGTCAAGTATGTTTTTCCCTCTTGTTGGTTCCATCACCACCTGCCGCAGACCCAGTCTAGCAGCTCTGTCCTTAAGGACCCAGCCAGCTCTTCCTTTGGTGGTAATACTGAGCCACCCTTGTAATGGACATTGAAGTCCCCACCCAGAGTACATCCTGTGCACTTGCCACCCTCAGTCACCATATCAATCATATACAAGATGAAAGTTTTGTGCAAACATTTTTATTTTTTAAAATTAATATCGAAAACCTCATCCTGCCCATATGCTGAGTGAGAAATGCTGCCGATTATCATTTGTCGTTGTCAAACTATCACCAGAATTTACATCACAGAAGCCCAGCAAGTTAATTCTGAGTTTCTCCTGCATTCCCTAATGGATTTGTTGGTAACTATCTTATATCAATAGCCCCTTCAAAGAGAAGGGGAATAAGATCTATCATTGAGTTTAACATTATCCAGGAAGATTGTGATGCCAATGACATTTTGAAACATGCCTTGGGAATGGTTGAGATGTTACTGGAGGCTCATGGAGTGAAGTGTCCTTTTAATCCCAGTGTACAGTATTAGAAAATTAATTTCCAATGTGAAGGCAAATCTCATGGCCAAATATAATAATCAAAATGCAGAGACAAGGTTAAAAGTCCTGAAGTCAGTCAAATGGATTATGAGAAGAATCCTGTTGACATAATTTGTTTGGGAGCCAAGACATTGCAATGGGAATTCTGAAACAAACTCTGAAAATATTGGGTCTTGACAACTATTTTTTTGCGATCTTTAGTTCAATCAGCTGTTTCATATTGAGGTGTTTTCTCTGAGCAGATTAAATATTGCTGAGTGAACATCACTCGTTCTTGAAATTACACTATTTATGATGTAGATCATCAGTGTGAAATATGAAATGAATCGAACCTTGAGGTAGATGCATAAAGCAAATTAAAAGCCTATGATTTTTATTCTTTCACAAGATGTGGGCATCACTGGCTGGGCCCAGCATTTATTGCCCATCCCTAATTGCCCCTTGAGAAGGTGGGGGTGAGCTGCCTTCTTGAACCGCTGCAGACCATGTGGTGTAGGTACACCCACAGTGCTGTTAGGGAGGGAGTGCAGGATTTTGATCCAGCAACAGTGAAGGAACAGCGGTACATTTCCAAGTCAGGATAGTACATGACTTAGAGGGGAACTTGCAGTTGGTGGTGTTAACATGCATTTGCTGCCCTTGTCCTCTGAGATGCTAGAAGTTGCAGGTTTGGAAGATGCTGTCGAAGGAGCTTTGGTGAGTTGCTGCAGTGCATCTTGTGGATGATGGACACTGCTGCTACTGGGCGTCAGTGGTGGAGGGACTGAATGTTTAAGGTGGTGGATGGGGTGCTGATCAAGTGGGCTGCTTTGTCCTGGATGGTATCGAGCTGCACTCATCCTGGCAAGTGGAGAGTATTCCATCACATTCCTGACTTGTGCCTTGTAGATGGTGGACAGGATTTGGGGAGTCAGGAAGTGAGTTACTCATCACAGGATTCCTTGCCTCTGACCTGCTCTTGTAGCCACAGTATTTATATGGCTGGCCCAGTTTTTGGTCAATGGTAACCCCCAGGATGTTGATAGTGGAGGATTCAGCAATGACAATGCCATTGAACATCAAGGCAAGATGGTTGGTTTTTCTCATTGGTAATTGCCTGGCACTTGTGTGGCATGAATATTACTTGCGACTTATCAGCCAAAGCCTGAACATTGTCCAGGTTTTGCTGCATATGGACATGGTCTGCTTCAGTATCTGAGGGGTCGCAAATGGTGCTGAACATTGTGCAATCATCAGCGAACATCCCCACTTCTGACCTTATGATGGATGAAAGGTCATTGATGTAGTAGCTGAAGATGGTTGGGTCTCAGACACTATCCTGCGGAATTCCTGCAGTGATGAGCTGAGACTGAGGTGATTGACCTCCAACAACCACAATCATCTTCATCACAACCTTTGTGCTAGGTAGGCCTGCTGAAGTCACAGCTACGAATGGAGAAGCGATGTAAATAGGAGATGCTTGAAGCCAGAATTTGAGGCCAGAATTGGAGGAGCATGGAGTGTTCAGAATGCTGTGGTGCTGGAGGAGGTTACAGGGACTGGGAGTGGGAATGGGGCAAGGCAAGAGAGGGGTTTGAAAATGAGTTTGTGGTTTTTAAAATGGAGGCCTTGGTATGAGTTAGGGCACAAGAAGCAGAATTTTGGATGAGCTTATAACCTTCGATCATACACTTGCTTCCTTCCTACTACCTAATGATCTAATTCAGACTGATCACTGTATTTTATTCTCTCAAACTGTCGAACTCCTCAACTCCCTCACTTTATTTTTCCTCTGATAAATCTAATCTAATCTAGACATTACCCCCTGATTCACCTCATCTTCTCATCTGTTTATTTTCAGCCTTGTGATGTCCTTTGACTTTTGACTTTGTTCTTTCTGTTGGTAGAAAAATTAGAAAAACTTTAAATACTTCCTTAAAAAATATTAGCCTTAATTTCTGGCTGCAATTTAGGTGTAGTCCATTTTTTTTATATATGATGCATCCTCTCACCAAACCCTCACAATTTTTCCAACCACAATGTCAAGGTAGTTACCTTCCTGATCATTCTGCCACCACCAGAAAGCACCAGAAGACACCCAGAAAGCTTTAGTTGCACATTGTTAGACAGCGCCTTCCAAACCCAAGGCCACTACCATCTAGAAGGACAAGGGCAGCAGACACATGGGAGCACCACCACCTGGTAGTTCCCCTCCAAGCCACTCACTATCCTGACTTGGAAATATATATCACCATTCCTTCACGCTCCCTGGGTCAAAATCCTGGAACTCCCTCCCTAACAGCACTGTGGGTGTACCTACACCACATGGACTGCAGCGGCTCAAGAAGGCAGCTCACCACCACCTTCTCAAGGGCAATTGGGGATGGGCAATAAATACTGGCCCAGCCAGCGACGCCCACATCCCGTGAATGAATAAAAACAACAGAGTAGGAGCTCAGGCATTGGGGGTGATATATTAGCATTGGATAATGGAGTGAGTAACAGAAAACAGAGTTGGGATAAATTGGTCATTTTCAGGTTGGCAAACTGTAACCAGTGGAGTGTGACAGGATCAGTGCCAGGACCTCAAACTATTTAAGATCTGTGTTAATGACTTGGATGAAGGGACTGAGTGTTTTGCAGCCAAATTTGTGGATGATGCAAGGACAGGTGGGACAGAAAGTTGTGAGGAGGAATGAAAAGCCTGCAAGGTGATCGAGATAGGTTAACTGAGTGGACAGTCTATCACCAGATATCCTTGACCTTTCTGTCTCAATTTCTACCGACTCCCACAGCTACCTCGACTACAGCTCCTCACACCCCGCTTCCTGTAAGGAATCCATCCCATTCTCTCAGTTCCTTCGCCTCCGTCGCATCTGTTGTGATGATGCTACCTTCAAAAACAGTTCCTCTGACATGTCCTCCTTCTTCCTTAACTGAGGTTTTCCACCCACGGCCCTCAACCGTGTCCGGCCCATCTCCCGCGCATCCGCCCTCACGCCTTCTCCCCCCTCCCAGAAACATGATAGGGTCCCCCTTGTCCTCACTTATCACCCCACCAGCCTCCGCATTCAAAGGATCATCCTCCGCCATTTCCGCCAACTCCAGCATGATGCCACCACCAAACACCCTTCACCCCCCCGGCGGTATTCCGCAGGGATCCTTCTCTCCGTGACACCCTTGTCCACGCCTCCATCACCCCCTACACCTCAACCCCCTCCCACAGCACCTTCCCATGTAATCGCAGAAGGTGCAACACCTGCCCCTTTACTTCCCCTCTCCTCACTGTCCAAGGGCAGTCCACACTCCTTTCAAGTGAGGCAGTATTTCACTTGCATTTCCCCCAACTTAGTCTACTGCATTCGTTGCTCCCAATGCAGTCTCCTCTACATTGGAGAGACCAAACGTAAACTGGGCGACCGCTTTGCAGAACACCTGAGGTCTGTCCGCAAGAATGACCCAAACCTCCCTGTCGCTTGCCATTTTAACACTCCACCCTGCTCTCTTGCCCACATGTCTGTCCTTGGCTTGCTGCATTGTTCCAGTGAAGCCCAACGCAAACTGGAGGAACAGCACCTCATCTTCCGACTAGGCACTATACAGCCTTCCGGATTGAATATTGAATTCAACAACTCTAGATCATGAACTCCCTCCCCCATCCCCACCCCCTTTCTGTTTCCCCCTTCCTTTTGTTTTTTCCAATAATTTATATAGATTTTTCTTTTCCCACCTATTTCCATTATTGTTAAATGTATTTCCACACATCATTTATCTATACCTTTTATCCCCTTTTAGTCTTATTTCACCCCACCCCCGCTAGAGCTACCTTGCTTGTCCTGCTCTCCACTCTTAATCAGCTCATTCTTTTAGATAATATCACCTCTTTCAACACCTCTTTGTTCTTTTGTCTGTGACATCTTTTGGTTATCTCCTCCTGGCTGCTTGTCCCAATAAACCCCACCGCCCCCCCCCACTCCACCGCTACCCCCCCCACCACCCCCCCCCACCCCCCCCAACCCCTGCCCCACCACCCCCACCACCCCCCCCCTCCCCAACCCCCCCCCCCCCCCCCCCCCCACCCACTTAAACCAGTTTATATTTCACCCCTCTCCTACTTTTACTTAGTTCTGTTGAAGGGTCATGAGGACTCGAAACATCAACTGTGCTCTTCTCCGCCGATGCTGCCAGACCTGCTGAGTTTTTCCAGGTATTTCTGTTTCTGTTTTTGTTTTACATCATAGGAATGTTATCAGGAAAGATGTTACCACCGGACCACGTAAGGAGACATTAGGGCAGGTAACCAAATGCTGGATCAAAGAGGTTGGTGTCAAGGAGTGTCTTAAAGGAGGGCAGAGAGGCAGAGATGTATGGGGAGGGATTTCTGGAATTTGGGGCCTAGGAAGCTGGAGGCTCAGCTGCCAAAAGTGGAGCCGTTAAAATCTGGGATGGAGGAGAGGCCAGAATTTGGAGGAATGCAGAGAATTTGGAGGGTTGAGATGCTGCCGGAGATTACAGAGATAGGGAAGAGGAGATTTTGAACAGGATGAGAACTTTAAACTTGAAGCCGACCAGGAGTTTTATGAAAACTTGACAATTTGCAGTGACTTACTCAGACATCTGTTTGCATCCTGTCCGCGGAGGCTATAGTGTCCCACAGGACAGGCGTGCACACATTCTCCTTGCTGTCGGATCCCCTCTCTTCTAATCAAGAGGAAGAGTCTCTGTTGGCAGGTCAAACAGCCATTGTCAGGCGAGCAATCCTGGCAACTTCTGCAGTTCTGGAGAGAGTCTGTGTTACCTGCAGGGAAAGATCCACAAAGCAAGGGTTAAATCAGGAAGACTCTCAACTTTAATGAGGTTCTCAGAGTCAAAGGCAGCGGGTCCATACATTTCCCAATTTCACAGTTCAAAAGACTTTGCTGAAACTCCACTGAGTGGGATACTTGCCTTTATTAGCCAAGGAATAAAATACAAGAGCAGGGAGGTTATGCTGGAACTGTATAAAACACTGGTTAGGCCACAACTGGAGTACTGTGTGCACACTATAGGGAGGAGGTGATTGCACTGGAGAGGGTGCAGAGGAGATTTACCAGGATGTTGCCTGGGCTGGAGGGTCTGAGCTATGAGGAAACATTGGAAAGGCTGAAGTTGTTTTCCTTGGAGCAGCGAAGGCTGCGAGGGGACCTGATAGAGGTGCTTAAGATGTGGGGGCATAGATAGGGTGGATAGGAGGGTGGATAGGATTAGTAGAGGGGTCAATAACCAGGGGGCATGGATTTAAGGTAAGAGGTAGAAGGTTAAGAGGGAACCTGAGAATTTCTTTCACCCAGAGGGTGGTGGGAGTCTGGAACTCACTGCCTGAAAGGGTGGTTGAGTCAGAAACTCTTGTAACATTTAAGAAGTATTTACATAGTCACTTGCATTTCCATAGCTCCAGGGAGGAGGCCAAGCACTGGAAAATGGGATTAGTGCAGTCAGATCTTTGTTGACTAGCGCAGTCACAATGGGCCGAATGGTCTCCTCCTGAGCAGTAAACGTCTGTGAGTCTATGAGACAGGGGAGGCTCAGAGAGTAAATCTCATTCCTGCTGGAAGAGGAGACCAAACATTCTTTGCACTTTCCCCCAATCAGCACCTTTTACCTCATAAATCTGAACTCAGGGGAAGGCAGATGCCTGAAATATGTCCCTATTGATCACAGGAAA
This sequence comes from Isurus oxyrinchus, assembly GCA_026770705.1. NCBI lineage: Eukaryota > Metazoa > Chordata > Chondrichthyes > Lamniformes > Lamnidae > Isurus > Isurus oxyrinchus. The sequence goes on along the minus strand of JANJGN010000012.1, from coordinate 140,253,993 downwards.
GTTATTTGCTCCTCAGACATGAGGAAGGATAACAGAATTTTCTAAACCACACAAACTTTCCCATTCCAACACAGAGAATCCCGAATCAACACATCTTTCCAACCCCAAACTGATATTCCCAGCACCACGCAGTGAGCAGGACCTTATGAAGGCCATGGGGGCTCCAGGAGTGACGTTTCAAAGGTCCACATCGAATCTCAACCCCCTGACACATTCCGGCGTCCAAGCGACCTCCCTGGTGTTGGAGCAGACCCCCATGCAGTGCCAAGTCTTGGTGGGGGGCATCAGAAATAAAGACTCCCCAGTGATGGAGCCACAGGGGTGAAAGGTCACACCCATAGCTGAAATCAATCTCCCAGAGAGCTTTACCCTCCACCCCGATGACCCTACTGGCTTTGGACCTCTTTATTTTCAGCATTTTATTCACATTTCCGACTGCACCTCTATGTTGAGACGCCCTTGCAATCCATTGCCTGCCTCCACTGTGCCTAGCTCTCCCGGTGAGACAGTCAGCCATCCACAGCTATGGTGCCCTGGTAAGACTAGGAAAGAGGGCCTGTTTGGGGATTATCAGGAATTAAAAACTAAATTATAGGACAGGTCCTCAAGGGTTATAATCTCGGGATTACTACCCAAGCCACGAGCAAATTTGCATAGGGACGTGAGAATAAGGGAAGTAAACACGTGGCTAAAGGAGTGGTGCGGGAAAGAGGGGTTCCATTTCGTGGGGCACTGGCATCAGTATTGGAACAGGAGGGATCTGTACCGTTGGGACGGTCTCCACCTGAACCGATCTGGGACCAATGTTCTAGCAAAAAGGGTAAATAGGGTGGTCAATGGAATTTAAACTAGAAAGTGGGGAGGAAGGGAAGGGTAAAACTCCAAGAAGTATGACTAATGGGAAACAAAGCAGCAGGTTAGTGTGTGGGGGGGTGGATTCAACTTCATGAGAAATTAAGAAAAAGCTGAAAAGAAAGGAGAGCCCAGGACAGGCTATTAAAGTCTCCAGAACACAAAATAGGACAGAGTGTTTGGAAAGGGCTAGGAATCTAACTTCAAGCACATCAGATAAAGAGATGACAATGAGAAAGGGGACGGGAAATACAGGACCGAAGGTGTTGTATCTGATTGCATGCAGTATACGAAATAAGGTAAATGAGCTTGTGGCGCAGATTGAAATTGGCAGGTGTGATGTGGTGGGCATCACGGAGACATGGCTGCAAGGGGATCAGGACTGGGAGCTAAATATCCAAGGATATACATCCTATCGAAAAGATAGGCAGGTTGGCAGAGGGGGTGGGGTTGCTTTGTTAGTAAGAAATGAAATTAAATCGATAGCAAGAAATGACGTAGGGTCAGATGAAGTAGAATCTGTGTGGGTAGAGTTGAGGAATCGCAAAGGTAAAAAACCATAATGGGAGTTATGTACAGGCCTCCGAACAGTAGTCAGGATGTGGGGCACAAGATACACCAGGAGATAGAAAAGGTGTGTAAGAAAGGCAAGGTTACAGTGATCATGGGGGATTTCAATATGCAGGTAGACTGGGAAAATTAGGTTGGTAGTGGATCCCAAGGAAAGGAATTTGTGGAATGTCTACGAGATGGCTTTTTGGAGCAGCTTGTGGTGGAGCCCACTAGGGAACAGGCAATTCTAGATTTAGTGATGTGTAATGAGGCAGATTTGATAAGGGAGCTTAAGGTGATGGAACCCTTAGGAGGAAGTGACCATAATATGATAGAATTTACCCTGCAATTTGAGAGGAAAAAGCTGGAATCAGATGTAACGGTATTACAGTTGAATAAAGGCAACTACAGAGGCATGAGGGAGGAGCTGGCCAGAATTGACTGGGAGATGAGCCTAGCAGGAAAGACAGTGGAACAGCAATGGCAGGAGTTTCTGGCAGTAATTTGGGAGACACAGCAAAAATTCATCCCGAGTAAGAAGAAGCATACTAAAGGGAGGACGAGGCAACCATGGCTGACAAGGGAAGTCAGGGACAGCATAAAAGCTAAAGAGAAAGCATACAATGTGGCGAAGAGCAGTGGGAAACCAGGGGATTGGGAAGTCTACAAAGACCAACAGAGGACAACTAAAAAAGAAATAAGGAGGGAAAAGATTAAATATGAGGGTAAACTAGCCAGTAATATAAAAGAAGATTGCAAGAGTTTTTTTTAGATATATAAAGGGTAAGAGAGAGGCAAAAGTGGACATTGGGCCCCTGGAAAATGACGCTGGAGAAGTAGTAGTGGGGAACAAAGAAATGGCGGAGGAACTGAATAGGTACTTTGTGTCAGTCTTCACAGTGGAAGACATGAGTAACATCCCCAAAGTTCAAGAGAGTCGGGGGGCAGAGGTGAGTATGGTGGCCATTACCAAGGAGAAGGTGCTAGGAAGACTGAAAGGTCTGAAGGTGGATAAATCACCTGGACCAGATGGATTACACCCCAGAGTTCTGAAGGAGATAGCTGAAGAGATAGTGGAGGCGTTAGTGGTGATCTTTCAGGAATCACTGGAGTCAGGGAGGGTCCCAGAGGACTGGAAAATTGCTAATGTAACCCCCTGTTTAAGAAGGGAGTGAGGCAAAAGACTGGAAATTACAGGCCGATTAGCCTGACCTCGGTCGTTGGTAAGATTTTAGAGTCCATTATTAAGGATGAGATTTCAGAATACTTGGAAGAGCATGGTAAAATAGGGCAAAGTCAGCATGGTTTCATCAAGGGGAGGTCATGCCTGACAAATCTGTTAGAATTCTTTGAGGAGGTAACGAGTAGGTTAGACAAAGGAGAGCCAATGGATGTTATCTACTTGGACTTCCAGAAGGCCTTTGACAAGGTGCTGCACAGGAGGCTGCTCAGTAAGATAAGAGCCCATGGTGTTAGAGGCAAGGTACTAGCATGGATAGAAGACTGGCTGTCTGGCAGGAGGCAGAGAGTGGGGATAAGGGGGTCCTTCTCAGGATGGTGGCCGGTGACTAGTGGAGTTCCGCAGGGGTCAGTGTTGGGACCACAACTTTTCACTTTATACATTAATGATCTAGATGAAGGAACTGAGGGCATCCTGGCTAAGTTTGCAGATGATACAAAGATAGGTGGAGGGACAGGTAGTATTGAGGAGGTGGGGAGGCTGCAGAAGGATTTGGACAGGTTAGGAGAATGGGCAAAGAAGTGGCAGATGGAATACAACGTGGGGAAGTGTGAGGTCATGCACTTTGGTAGGAAGAATAGAGGCATGGACTATTTTCTAAATGGGGAGAGAATTCAGAAATCTGGAGTGCAAAGGGACTTGGGAGTCCTAGTCCAGGATTCTCTTAAGGTTAACTTGCAGGTTGAGTCAGTAGTTAGGAAGACAAATACAATGTTGGCATTTATTTCGAGAGGACTAGAATATAAAAGCAGGGATGTGCTGCTGAGGCTTTATAAGGCTCTGGTCAGACCACATTTAGAATATTGTGAGCAATTTTGGGCCCCGTATCTCAGGAAGGATGTGCTGGCCCTGGAGAGGGTCCAGAGGAGGACGAGAATGATCCCAGGAATGAAAGGTTTAACATATGAGGAACGTTTGAGGACTCTGGGTCTATACTCGATGGAGTTTAGAAGGATGAGGGGGGATCTGATTGAAACTTACAGAATACTGAAAGGCCTGGATAGAGTGGACGTGGGGAAGATGTTTCCATTAGTAGGAGAGACTAGGACCCGAGGGCACAGCCTCAGAGTAAAGGGAAGACCTTTTAGAACAGAGATGAGGAGAAACTTCTTTAGCCAGAGAGTGGTGAATCTATAGAATTCATTACCACAGAAGGCTGTGGAGGCCAGGTCATTGAGTGTATTTAAGACCGTGATAGATAGGTTCTTGATTGGTAAGGGGATCAAAGGTTACGGGGAGAAGGCGGGAGAATGGGGTTGAGAAACTTATCAGCCATGATTGATTGGCGGAGCAGACTCGATGGGCCGAATGGCCTAATTTCTGCTCCTATGTCTTATGGTCTTATGGTTGGGCCGAAAGCCTCAGGAATGCTCCCACCCTCCTTAATTGAACAGCCAATTAGGAGACAGCCTCCTGCATGATCTCACATGAGGGGCCATGGCTGACCCGTGTGGGACTGAGGCCTGGAAATGGTCCAGCTCCCTGCATGACTTCAGAGAGTGATAGGAAGTTCCAGTCTGACAGGGTTTCCCCCCACTCCCCACCCCCAGCCCCATGTCTGGCCTGAGTGAGCGCTGCACAGTGTCTGAATAGAAATGGCAATCAGCATTTCCTTTACATCACAGGAACCCCATTCTCATTCTGAAGTGGCCTGAAATGCGTGGGCACTTTGGACACCCAGTGGGAGAGGCCCTGTTACCCCTGCTAATACCACTCAAAGGAGGTTCACATTAACCCCACCTTCTCCAACTCATCCCTGTTCATAAAGGTTTGGGAGCCAAAACGCACCTGGGGTGTTACCCAAATTGGGTGTTATTACCCTGGAATCACTCTCTGCCATAACCTGACTGTAAATTAGTATCGGGCAGGATGGGGGAGGGTGGCAAAGAGAAATCACCCATTGTGGACCAGCGCCCGTAGGCGTGTCTCGCATGACCATCTCCCATCAGGGCGATGATGTCAGACGGCTTGTGCAATGGGAGGATGATCCATTTTGACAGCATACCCCTGTCACTCATCCATCTCGCTGCCCTTTGCCCACTGTCTGTGCCTCACCCCAACGTTCCTTCCAGCCCACGAGCACATCAGCACTGAACATCTGCACCTCGCCTGGTGCATTTCAGAGCCGGAACACACGTGGGAGAAACGTGGAAGCACAGTCACCTCCAGTCAGTTTAATTAAGACCAGGCTTTCTCTTTTCTAAACCAGACGCAGGAAGTTGCAGTGTCCACAGCAAAATAAATGAATTTAACTTTTCGAAACGAACCATTTAAACTCTGGACTGATCCGGTTGGTGACGTTTACTTGTCAGAATGTAATTCCACACTTTCCATGGGAATAACATGTGATCTTATTCCTTGTTAATGTGTGTTTGTTTATGAAGGAAAGCGGAACCCTGTTCAGCTGCTTCTGTACTCAACATCGTGCAGTAAATACTCGAGAAGGAACGTCAAACATCCACTCAACACTTCAAATCAAAGTGAGGTTACACTGCTTGTCCATGATTTTTCTGTTCTTGACAAAGTGGTAAGAACAGAAGAATGGAATAAGAACGAGGACGTGACATTAATTTGGCTAAAAAGTGCCATTTTTAAATTATGGAGCTCATTTTATACCAGTGAGTAAAGTATAAAATAAAGAAATATCGAGACATATCGAATATTTAGGATGTGGAATGCGCTGCCTGAGCATGGCGTGAAAGGGAGATGGTGGCGTAGTGATAATATTACTGGACTAGTAATCCACAGGCCCAGGCTAATGATCATGGGTTCAAATCCCACTACAGCTGCTGATGGCATTCCAATTCAATAAAAAATGAACTACAATTTAAAAAATAAAGCTGGCCTCAGTAGCGGTGACCGTGGCCAGAAGAAGCTCAACCACCGCCAGCGATTGGCACCGTGCTGCAATTTCACTCTGGCGGGCCAGACATGAGACGTGAGTGGGAGAGCTGCCTCTGTGTGTGTGTGTGTGTGAGGGGGGTGTGGAGTGTGAGCTGGCTGTGTGTGAACTTCACACAGGTGTGCAAGTGAGGGCTGCGTAATCACTCTGAGGTACGGAGCTACCTCAGGGAGATGAAGAGATATAAAAAAATGGAAATGTAGTAAAAGATGTCTCCACGTGTGACTCTGTCACACCAGCAGGGACGTGTTATTAACGAAAAATGAACGTTTTTATTTGATTTTGGAAACCTCATCCCGCCCGTGGATGAAGGTTTCCAAATAAATGTAAAGGCTGCTTGGCCTTTTCGTGGAAATGTGATGAGATTTACTCCGTTGAATGGGAATGGGACAGGTGGAGTTGGATAGAGGGCCGGTGATAGATGGGGACAGAGGGGGTGGAATTGACCAGGGTGACATGAACTAAAGGACAAAGGGGTGTTAATGGTAGTGGTGAGGGCTAAAGGAGGTGCTGATAGTGGCATAAAGGTAAGAAAGCAGAATGTGATAATAGCAGAACAAGGGTCAGCACTCTGTGAAAGAACAACATGGAACAAGTAACCGATGGCCCTTTTGGCGGGGGGGGGTGGGGGTGGTGGGGTGGTGGGGGTGGTGGGTGGGGCGGGGTAGGGGGAGGGGTGGTGGTTGGAGAAAAAGGGATAAAAGCGGGTTAAAAAGGGGGATGAACTAATGAATCATGAGTAAAAATAAAGGTAAAAATGGATAAAAAATAAGAATGAATGTTGAAAAAAGGGGATTAAAGAAAGAGGGTAAGGATAGAGGAAACAGTTCATGGTCTGAAGTCGTTGAATTCAAAGAAAACCCAAAAAAATGCTGAATAACTCATCAGGTCTAGCAGCATTTCTGGAAAGAGGGACAGAGTTAACGTTTATTCAAGCGCACAGCAACAAGGGCACAGTAACAAGGGCAGGGTAACAGGTTTACAGTAACAGGGGCACAGTCATAGGGGTACAGTCACAGGGGTACAGTCACAGGCGCATGGTAACAGGTGCGCTCTAACAGATGCATAGCAACAGGGGCACATCAACACGGGGACATCAACAGGTGTACTGTAACAGGGGCACAGTAATATGTGCAGAGTAACTGGCACACATAAACAGGGATACAGTAACAGGGACACAGTAAAAGATTCACAATAACTGGTACACAGTAACATGCACATAGTAACAGGGGCATAGTTCAGCGGCACAGTAACAGGTACATAGTAACAAGGGCACAGCAACAGGGGCACAGTAAGAAGTGCACTGTAACACGTGGACAGTAACAGGCACCCAGTAAAATATGCACAGTAACAGGGCTCAGTAATGGGGCACAGTAACCAGAACATAGTAACCGGTGCATACTAATAGATGCCTCGTAACAGGGGCACAATAACAGCGGCACAGCAAATGGGCACAGTAACCAGCATATAGTAACTGGTGCAAGGTAGTGGGCACAGAAACAGGTGCATTGCAACAAGTGCATAGTAGCAGGTGCATACTAACTGCTACAAAGCACTAGGGCAAAGTAACAGTGACACAGTAACAGAGGCACAGTAACAGGTGCATGGTAACAGGTGGGTAGTTACATGCGCATAGTAACAGGGGCATAGTTCAGGTGCACAGAAACAGGTGAACAGTAAAAGGCACATAGAAACAGGCACACAGAAACAGTGGCACAGTAACAGGTGCATAGTAACAGGGGCACAGGCAAAGGGACACAGGTAAAGGGGCACAGTAACAGGTGCATAGTAACAGGGGCACAGTAATGGGCTCATAGTAACAAAAGCTTGGTAACAGGGGCACAGTAAGGGGGTATACTAACAGGGGCATGGTAACAAGCACATAGTAACATGTGCATAGAAACAAGAGCATAGTTCAGGCACACTGCAACAGGTGAACAGTAACAGGTGCACTGAAACAGCTGCACAGCAACAGGGCCACAGTGACAGGTGCATAGAACAGGTGCACAGTAACAGGTGCATAGTGAGGTGCATTACTAGTAGATGGCCCGTAACAGGGGCACAGTAACAGGTGCATAGTAACAGTGACATAGTATCAGGTGGACAGTTACTGGTGGACAGTAACGGGACACAGAAAGAGGTGCACAGTAACAGGGGCACTGTAACAGGTGCATATTAACAGGTGCATAGTATCAGGTGCATAGTATCAGGTGCACAGTAACAGGGGCACAGTAAAAAGTGGATGGGTACCAGGCGCTCAGTAACAGGGACACATTAAGAGGCGCTCAGTATCAGGTGCACAGTAACAGGTGCACAGTAACAGGTGCACATTAACAAGGACACACTAATGGGTAGGTACACAGCAACAGGGGCACAGTAACAAATGCAGAGTAACAGGTTCCCAGTAACATGTGCATAGTAATAACAAGTGTATAGTAACAGGTGCACACTAACAAGGGTACACTTATAGATAGGTGCACAGGAACATGTGCACAAGAACAGGAGCATTGCAACAGGGGCATAGTAACAGGGGCATAGTAACAGGGGCATAGTAACAGGGGCACAGTAACAGGAGCCCAGAAACAGATACACAATAACCCAAAAAGGTGCACAGTAACAGTGGCTCATTAACAAGTGCATGGTAACAGTTGCATAGTAATAGATGCACAATAACAGGTGCATAGAAACAGGTGCATGATGACAGGTGCACAGGAACAGGTGCATAGTAATAGGGGCATTGTCACAGCAGCACGGTAACAGGTGCATGTTCACAGGTGCATAGTAAAAGGAGCACAGTGACAGATGCAAAATAACAGCTGCACGGTAACTGATGTGCAGTAACAGGTGAATGGTAAGTGGTGGACAGTAGCAGGGGCACAGTAAGAGGTGTACAGTAATAAGTGCACAGCAACAAGGGTACAGTGACAGATGTGCAATAGTAGGGGCATCGTAACAGGTGCACAGTAAGAGGAGGAAGGTAATAGGTGCTCAGTAACAAGTGCACAGTAACAGGTGCCCAGTAATGGGGGCAAACTAAGGTGCACAGTAACAGGGGCACAGTGACAGGTGCACAGTAACAGGAACACTATAAAATGAACATAGTAACAGGGGCACAGTAACAGGTGCACAGTAAGAGGAGGAAGGTAATAGGTGCTCAGTAACAAGTGCACAGTAACAGGTGCCCAGTAACAGGGGCACATTAAGAGGCATACAGTGACATATGAACAGCAATATGGGCGCAGTTACCGGTGTACAGAAACAGGTGCACAGTAACAGATGCAAAGTAACATGCATGTAGTAACAGGGACATAGTTCAGGGGCACAGTAACAGGTGCATAGTAACAAGGGCACAGTAAAAGGGGCACAGTAACAGGTGCACTGTAACAGATGGACATTAACAGGTGCAAACTAGGATGCACAGTAACAGGGCACAGTGACAGGTGCACAGTAACAGAAGAACAGTAACAGATGCACAGTAACAGGGGCACACTAAGAGGCACACAGTAACAGGTGCACAGTAACAGGTGCATAATAACAAGTGTATAGTAATAGATGCATAGTAAGAGATGAATGGCAATAGATGCACCATAACAGGCACACAGTAACAGGTGCACTTCTTCCACCTCTTACTGTGCACCTGTTACTGTGCCCCTGTTACTGTGCACCTGTTACTGTGCCCCTGTTAATATGCTCCCTTTACTGTCCCCCGTTACTGTGCACCTGTCATTATGCCCTGTTACTGTGCACCTCTTAGTTTGCGCCTGTTGATGTCCACCTGTCACAGTTCACCTGTTACGGTGCCCCTGTTACTGTGCCCATGTTACTATGCAGCTGTCACCGTGACCCTGTTACTGTGCCCCTGAACTATGCCCCTGTTACTATGTGCATGTTACTATGCACCTGTAACTGTTATCTGCAGTAACAAGGGGACACTAATAGGTAGGTGCACAAGAACACGTACACAGGAACAGGTGCACAGTAACAGGTGCACAACAACAGGGGCACAGTAACAGGTGCACAACAACAGGGGCACAGTAACAGGTGCACAACAACAGGGGCACAGTAACAGGTGCACAATAACAGGGGCACAGTAACAAGGGCACATTAACAGGTGCATGCTAATAAGCACATAGTAACAGGGGCATAGTAACAGGGGCATAGTAACAGGGGCACATAACAGTGGCACAGTAACAGTGGCACAGTAACAGGGGACATAGTAACAGGGCCACCGTAACAATGGTATACTAACAGGGGCATGGTTAAAAGTGCACAGTAAAAGGTGCATAGCAACATACACATAGTAACAGAGGCATAGTTCAGGTGGACAGAAGCAGGTGAGCAGTAACAGGCACACAGAAACAGGGGCACAGTGACAGGTGCATAGTGACAGGTGCATAACTGGTAGATGCCTAATAACAGGGCACAATAACAGGGTCACAGTAAGAGGTACATTGTAACAGGTGGACAGCAACAGACACACACTAAGAGGTGCACAGTGACAGGGCACAGTGACAGGTGCACAGTAACAGGTGGACAGTAATAGGGGCACAATAAAAGCAGCATAGTAACAGGAGCACAGTAACAGATGCACAGTGACTGGTGCACAGTAACAGGTGGACAGTAATAGGGGCACAATAAAAGGAGCATAGTAACAGGGGAACAATAACAGGTGCACAGTAAGAGGGGCACAATAAAAGGAGCATAGTAACAGGTGCACAGTAAGAGGGGCACAGGGACAGATGCACAGTAACAGGTGCATTGTGAATAGTAGCAGTTGTACAGTAACAAGTGCACAGTAACAGGTGTACAGTAGTATGGGAATGGTAACAGGTACACACTAACAGGTGGACAGTAACGGACAGAGTGAAAGGTGCACAGTAGCAAGGGCACAGTGACAGGTGCATGGTGACATGTGCGTAGTGACAGGTGCATAATAAGTGATTGCAACAGGTGCACAGTAACAGGTGGAAGGTAATGGGGCACAGTAACAGGTAGACAGTAAAAGGTAGACAATACAGGGGCACAGTAACAGGTGCACAGGAACAGGTGCACAGTAAGAGGGGCACATTGACAGGTGTGCACTGACAGGGGCACAGTGACAGATGGACAGTAAGAGGTGCATGGTAACAGATGGAAGTAACAAGTGTATAGTAACAGTGGCAGAATAATGGGTGCACAGTAACACAGTAACTGCAAGGCACACAGTGACAGGTGCACAGTGACAGATGCACAGTAACAGTGGCAAAGTAACAGATCCACAGTAAAAGGTGAACAGTAACAGGTGTACAATAGCAACTGGATGATAATAAGTGCATGGTAAAAGGCACACAGTAACAGATGCATAGTAACAGGTACACAGTAACAGGTTCATATTAACAGGGTCAGAGTAACGGGGCAGAGTAACAGGTGCACAGTGCCAGGTGCATAGTAACAGGGGCACAGTAACTGGAGCATAGTAAGACGGGCACAGTAAGAGGGGCATAATAAGAGGGGCATAGTAACAGGTGCATAGTATTAGGTGCACAGTAACAGGTGCATAGTAACAGGGGCATATTAACAAGGGCACAGAAGCAGGTGTGCAGTAACAGGGGCACAGTAATAGATGAACAATACAGGGCACAGTAACAGGAGCACAGAAACGGGAGCATGCTAACAGATGAAAGCAACAGGTGGAAGTAAGAGGTGCACAGTAACAGGAACACAGTAACAGGTGTACAATACAGGGGCATAGTAACAGATGCACTGGAACAAGTGCAGTAAGAGGGACACATTGATAGGTGCACATTGACAGGTGCAAGGTGACAGATGAACAGTAAGAGGCGCATGTGACAGGTGCACAGTAACAGGTGCATGATAGCAGGTGCATATTAACAGGTGCACAGTAAGGGGTGCATGGTAACAGGTGAAAATAACAGATGCATAGTAACAGGGGCACAGTAAAAGCTGCATAGTTACAGGTGCACATTTACAAGTGCATAGTAACAGTGGCAGAGTAAAAGCTGCACAGTAACAGATGGACAGTGACAGGTGGATTGTGACAGGCACACAGTGACAGATGCACAGTAACAGATCCACAGTAAAAGGTGAACAGTAACAGGTGTACAATAGTAGGTGGATGATAACAGGTGCACAGTAACAGGTGCATGGTAACAGGTGCATATTAATAAAAGCACAGTAATAGGTGGACAATAAAGGGGAACAGTAACAGGAGCACGGTAACGGGGGAAAGTAACAGGGGGACAATAACAAGGGTACAGTAACAAGGGGACAGTAACAAGGGGACAGTAACAGGTGCATAATAACAAAAGCACAGTGGCAGGTGCACAGTAACAGGTGGATATTAATGGGGGCACAGTAGTAGGGAATAGTACCAGATACACAGTAACGGGTGCATAGTAACTGGAGCACAGTAACAGATGCACAGCAACAGGTGGCAGTAACAGGTGTACAATATCAGAGAAAAGTAACAGATGCACAGTAACTCTTTCGAGTACAAACACGTTTCCATCTGTTCCTATTCAGATGAACTTACATTGTTTCATAGTTTGCCATTGTGAGATTTGAACTCTTGATCTTGGGGTTACAAACCCAGTACCATGACCACTTGGCTAGTTAGGCCAAGCCAGATGCACAGTAACTGGTACACGGTAACAGGTGCTTAGTAACAAGAGCACATTAACAGATACACATTAACAGCGGCAGAATAACAGGGGCACAGTATCAGGTGCTCAGCAACAGGGGCACAGTAACAGGCAGGCAGTAAAAGTTGTACAATAGGAGGGGCACAGTCACGGGTGCACGGTAACTTCTGCATGGTAAGAGGTGCATGGTAACAAGTGCACAGTAACAGGTGGACAGTAAGGGGCACAGTAACAGGCGCACAATAACAGCTGCACAGTAGCAAGGGCATAGTGACAGGTGCGCTGTAAGAGGGGCACAGTAACAGTCCATAGTGACACATGCATAGTGACAGGTGCATAATAGCAGGTGATAGCAACCATGGCCACTGAAAAAGGCGTAACAGGTGCCAGATAATAGAGACACTATAACAGGTGGACAGTAAAAGATGGACAATACAGGGGCACAGTAACAGGTGCACAGGAACAGGTGCGTGGTAACAGGTGCATTTGACAAGGGCACAGTAGCAGGTGCACAGTAACAGGTGTAAAGTAATAGGGGCACAGTAACAGGGGCACAGTGAAAGGTGGACAATACAGGGGCACAGTAACAGGAGCTCAGAAATGGGCGCACAATAACAGGTGAAAGCAACAGGTGGGAGTAGCATGTGCACAGTAACAGGAGCACACTAACAGGTGGACAATACAGGGCACAGTAACAGGTGCAAACTAACAAGCGCACGGTAATAGGTGGACAGTGACAGGAACACAGTGACAGGTGCACAGCAACAGTGGCACAGTAACAGATCAACAGTAAAAGGTGAACAATAACAGGTGTACAATAGCAGGTGGATGGTAATAGGTGCACAGTAAAAGGTACACAATAACAGATGCATAGAAACAGGTACAGTAACAGGTGCATGGTAACAGGGGCATGTTAACAGGTGGAAGTAACAGGTGCACAGTAACAGAAGCACAGTAACAGGACCAGAGTGTCAGGAGCACAGTGACAGGTGCACAGTGACAGGGGCATAGTGACAGGGGCATAGTGACAGGAGCACAGTAACAGGTGCACGGTGACAAGTGCATACTAACAAGTGCATAGTAACAGGGGCACAGTAACAGCAGCACAGTCAAAGGTGGATGGTAACAGGTGCACAGTAGCAGGGGCACAGTAACAGGTACACAGTAACAGGGTCAGAGTAACAAGGGCACAGTAACAGATGCACAGTAACAGGTGCACAATAACAGGTGCACAGTAACAGGTGCACAATAACAGATGCACAGTAACAGGTGCACAATAACAGATGCACAGTAACAGGTGCATAATAACAGGTGCAACTAGCAGGTGCAGAGTAGCAGCACTCTAACAGGTACATGGCAACATGGGCAGAGTGAGAGGTGCACAGTAACAGGTGTAAAGTAACATTGTACAGTGACAAGTGCATAGTAACAAGTGCATAGTAACAGAGGCACAGTAACAGGGGCACAGTCAAAGGTGAATGGTAACAGGTGTACAATTGCAGGTGGATGATAATAGGTGCACAGTAAAAGGTGCACAGTAACAGGTGCACAGTAGCAGGATCAGAGTAACAGGGTCAGACTAACAAGGTCAGAGTAACAAGGGCGCAGTAACAGATGCACAGTAACAGGTGTACAATAGCAGGTGCACAGTAACAGGTGCACAGTAGCAGGTGCATAGTAGCAGCACACTAACAGGTGCACGGCAACAGGGGCAGAGTGACAGGTACACAGTAAAAGGTGCATAGCAACAGGTTCACGGTAACAGGTGCACAGTAACAGGTGTACGGTAACAGGTGTACAGTAACAGGTGCGCCATAATAGGGGCACGTTAACAGGGGCACATTAACAAGGGCACAGTCACAGGTGGAAGGTAATAGGGGCACAGTAAAAGGTGCACAATAACAGATGCATAGAAACAGGTACAGTAACAGGTGCATGGTAACAGGGGCATGTTAACAGGTGGAAGTAACAGGTGCACAGTAACAGAAGCACAGTAACAGGACCAGAGTGTCAGGAGCACAGTGATAGGGGCATAGTGACAGGAGCATAGTGACAGGAGCACAGTGACAGGTGTGTACAATAAAAGGTGGACAATACAGAGCACAGTAACAGGGGCACGGTATGAGGGGAACATTGACAGGTGCACACTGACAGGTGGACAGTAACAGGTGCATGTAACAGATGCACAGTGACAGGTGTGCAGTAACAAGTGCATAGTAACAGGTGCACAGTAGCAGGTGCATAGTAGCAGCACACTAACAGGTGCACGGCTACAGGGGCAGAGTGACAGGTGCACAGTAACAGGTGCATAGCAACAGGTGCACGGTAACAGGTGTACAGTAACAGGTGCGCCATAATAGGGGCACATTAACAAGGACACATTAACAGGGGCACAGTCACAGGTGGAAGGTAATAGGGGCACAGTAACAGGTGGACAGTAAAAGGTGGACAATATAGGGCACAGTAATAGGTACACGGTATGAGGGGCACATTGACAGGTGCACAGTGACAGGTATGCAGTAACAGCTGCATAGTAACTGGTGCATATTAACAAGGGCACAGTAGCAGGTGCACAGTAAAAGGGGCATGTTTACAGGTGGACAATACAGGAGCACAGTAAGAGATTAACAGATGGGGGCATGGTAACAAGTGAAAGCAAAAGGTGGAAGTAACAGGTGCACAGTAACAGGTGCAATGGAACAGGTGCACAAGTAAGAGGGGCACACGGATAGGTGCATACTTATAGATGCACAGTGACAGGTGGACAGTGACAGGCGCACAGTGACAGGGGCATAAATAAGAGGGGTATACTGATAGGTGCACAGTGACAGGTGGACAGTGACAGGCGGACAGTGACAGGTAGACAGTGACAGGCGGACAGTGACAGGGGCATGACAACAAGCGCACAGTAACAGGGGCACAAGTAAAAGGGGCACAATGATAGGTGCATACTGATAGTTACACGGTGACAGGTGGACAGTGACAGGTGCAGGGTGACAGGTGCGCAATAACAGGAGCACAGTGACAGATCCACAGTAAAAGGTGAACAGTATCAAAAGTATAAATGCAGATGGATGGTAACAGGTGCACTGTAAAAGGTGGACAGTAACAAGTGCCTAGTAACAGGGCATAGTAACAGGTGCACAGTAACTGGTGCATCATAACAGGGATATAATAACAGGTGCATTGTGACAGGTGCATATTAGCAGGTGATAGCAACACGGGCACTGAAACAGACACGCAGTAACAGGTGGAAGGTAATAGGGGAACAGTAACAGATGGACAATAAAAGGTGAACAATATAGGTGCACAGGTGCACAGTAAGAGGGGAACATTGACAGCTGCGCAGTGACAGGTGCACAGTGTTAGATGGACAGTAAGAGGTGCATGTGACAGGTGCGCAGCAACAAGTGGATAGTAACAGGTACATAGTTCCAGGTGCACAGTAACAAGTGCATGGTAACAGGGGCAGAGTAACAGGTGCACAGTGACAGGTGCATGACAACAGGTGCACGTTAGCAAGAGCACAGTAGCAGGTGTACTGTAATGGGGCATAGTAACAGGTGGACAATACATGGGCACAGTAACAGGTGCACTGAAATGGGTGCATGGTTACAGGTGAAAGTAACGGATGGAAGTAACAGGTGCACAGTAATAGGATAATAGCAACTGGTGGAATATACGGGGGCACAGTAACAGGTGCACTGGAACAGGTGCACAGTAAGAGGGGAAGATTGACAGGTACATACTGACAGGTGCATGGTGATAGTTGGACAGTGACAGGTGAACAGTGACAGGCACATAGTGACAGGGGCATAGTAACAGGGGCATAGTAACAGGGACACAGTAACAGGTGAATATTAACAGGGGCAGTGTAACAGGTGCACACTGACAGGGTCAGAATACAGGGAAACGGTAACAGGTGCAGAGTAAAAGCTGGACAGTGACAGGTGTACAATAGCAGGTGCACAGTAACAGGTCACAATACTGGGCATAGTAACAGGTGGATAGTAACAGGTACTTAGTGACAGATGCACAGTAACAAGTGTACGGCAAGAGGATAACAGTAGCAGGGGTATAGTAACAGGTGTGTGGTAACAAGTGCATGGTACCGGGGCACAGTAGCTGGTGCATAGTAATGGGGCAGAGTAGCAGGTGCACAGTAACTGTGGCACAGTAGCAGGAGCACAGAAACAGGTACAAGGTGGTAGGTGCAAAGCAACAGTTGCATAGTAACAGGTGCACAGTAACAGCTGGATTGTAACAAGAGCACAGTAACAGGTGCACGGTAGCAGGTGGTGCTAACAAGTGCATACTAACAGGTGCACAGTAACAGATGCACGGTACTAGGTGGACAGTACTAGGTGTACAGTAACAGGTGCACAGTAACAGGGGCATAGTAACAGGTGCTCAGTAACAGATGCACAGCAACAGGTGGCAGTAATAGTTGTAAAATATCAGGAGAAAAGTAACAGATGTATGGTAACAGGGGCATGGCAACAGGTGCTTAGTAACAGGAGCGCATTAACAGGTACACATTAACAGCGGCAGGGCAATGGGGACACAGTATCTGGTGCTCAGCAACAGGGGGACAGTAACAGATACACAGTAGGTGGGGCACAGCCACATTTGTACAGTAACTGGTGCATGGTAAGAGGTGCATAGTAACAGGAAGACAAAAACAGGTGGACAGTAACAGGTGGACAGTAACAGGTGGACAGTAAGGGGCACAGTAACAGGGGCGAGTAACAGGTGCACAGTGACAGGTGCACAGTTGCAAGGGCACAGTGATAGGTGCATAGTGACATGTGCATAGTGACAGGTGCTTAATAGCAGGTGATAGCAACAGGGGCACTGAAACAGGTGCAGAATAACAGATGGGAGGTAATAGGAGCACAGTAACAGGTGGACAGTAAAAGGTGGACAGTACAGGGGCACAGTAACAGATGCACAGGGACAGGTGCACAGTAAGAGGGGCACATTGACAGGTGGACAGTGACAGACGGACAGTAAGAGGTGTATATGACAGGTGCACAGTAACAAGTGTATGATAGCAGGTGCATGCTAACAGCAGCACAGTAACAGGTGCATGGTAACAGGAGGAAGTAACATGTGGAAGTAACAGGTGAACGATAACACGTGCATAGTAACAGGGGCACAGTAACAGGTGTGTTGTTACAGGTGCACAATAACAAGTGCATAGTAACAGGGGCAGAGTAACAGGGCACTCTGACAGGTGCACAGTAACAGGGGCACAGTAACAATGAC
This sequence comes from Isurus oxyrinchus, assembly GCA_026770705.1. NCBI lineage: Eukaryota > Metazoa > Chordata > Chondrichthyes > Lamniformes > Lamnidae > Isurus > Isurus oxyrinchus. The sequence goes on along the minus strand of JANJGN010000012.1, from coordinate 140,236,538 downwards.
ACAGTAAAAGGTGGACTGTAACAGGTGTACAATAGCAGGTCGATGATAATAGATGCACAGTAAAAGGTAAACAGTAACTGGCTGCATAGTAACGGGACATAGTAACAGGCGCATAATAACAGGGTCAGAGTAACAGGGACACAGTAACAGATGGACAGTAAAAGCTGGACAGTAACAGGTGTACAACAGCAGGTGCACAATAACAGGGGTTGAGTAACAGGTGTACAGTGACAGGTGCATATTAACAGGGGCACAGTAACAGGTGCACAGTAACAGCGCACAATAACAGGTGCACAATAGCAGCTGCACACTAACAAATGCACTGTGACAGCTGCACAGTGACAAGTTAACAGTAACAGGGTCACAGCAAAAGGTGGACAGTAACAGGTGTACAATAGCAGGTAGATGATAACAGGTGCACTATAACAAGTGCGTAGTAACAGGGCCAGAGTAACAGATGCACAGTAACAGGTGCATATTAACAGGGGCGCAGTAACAGGTGCACAGTAAGAGGTGCATTGTAACAGGTGCACGGTAACAGGGGCACAGTAACAACTGCACATTGACAGGTGCTCATTGACAGGTGCACAGTGACCAGTGCACAGTAATAGGAGCACAGTAACAGATCCACAGTAAAAGGTGAACACTAACAAGTGTACAATAGCAGGTCGATGATGACAGGTGCACAATAAAAAGTAAACAGTAATAGGTGCATAGTAACAGGGGTACAGTAACAGGTGCATAATACCAGGGTCAGTGTAACAAGGGCACACTAACAGATGCACAGTAATAACTGGACAGTAAAAGGTGTACAATAGCAGGTGCATGGTAACAGGGTCAGAGTAACAGGTGCACAGTAACAGGTGCATATTAACAGGGGCACAATAACAGGTGCACTGGGACAGGTGAAAAGCAAGAGGGGCAGATAGACAGGTGCATACTGACAGGTGCATAGTGACAGGTGGACAGTGACAGGTGCACCGCGACAGGTGCACAGTGACAGTAGCAAAGCAGCATATCCACAATAAAAGGTGAACAGTAACAGGTGTACAATGGCAGGCACACTGTAAAAGGTGCACAGTAACAGGTGCATGGTAACAGGGGCACGGCAACAGGAGCACGGCAACAGGAGCACAGTAACAGTGGCACAGTAACAGGGGCACAGTAACAGGGGCACAGTAACAGATGCACATTAACAAGCAGACTGTAACAGGTGAATGGTAACAGGTGAACGGTGACATTTGCACGGCAACAGAAGCACGGTAACAGAAGAATGGCAACAAGCATGGTAACAGGTGTGCAGCAATTGGACAGTACCAGGGACAGAGTAACAGTGCACAGCACCAAGGGCACAGTGACAAGTGTGCAGTAACAGGACACAGGTGTATAGTCTCCAGTGACAAGTGCAAAGTAACAGGTAGACAGTAATAGGGACAAAGTAAAAGGGCACAGTAACAGGGGCACAGTAACAGGGGCACGGTAACAGGTGCACAGGAACAAGTGCATAGTAAGAGGGGCACAGTAACAGATCCGCAGTAACAGGAGCACAGTAACAGATGTGCAGGAACAGGTGGGCAGTAACAGGTGTACAATAGCAGGGGCAGAATTACAGGTAGAGATTAAAGGGGCATGGTAACAGGTGCATAGTAACAAAGTTACAGTAACAGGTGCACAGTGACAGGAGCATGGTAACAGGTGTATAGTAACGTCCAAAGTAACAGCTGGGTAGTAACACAGGCACAGTAACAGGTGTATACTAAGAGGGGCACAGTAACAGCGGCACCTTAACAGGTGGGTAGTAACAGGTACATAGTAATATATGCATAGTCACAAATGCATAAGAACAGGTCCATAGTAACGGGAGCAGGGGCATAGTAATGGGTGCATGATAACAAGTGCATTGTAATAGGGGCACAGTAACAGGTGCATGGTAACAAGTGCATAGTAATAGGGGCACAGTAACAGGTGCATGGTAACAAGTGCATAGTAATAGGGGCACAGAAACAGGTGCATGGTAATGAGGCAGAGTAACAGGTCTACAGTAAATGTGTCACAGTAACAGGGGCACAATAACAGGCGCACAATTACAGGTGCACAGTAACAGCTGGATAGTAATAAGGGCTCATTACAGGTGCTTCGTAGCAGGTACATGCTTACAGGTGTGTAGTAACAGGTACACAGTAAAAGGGCACAGTAACAGATGCGCAGTAATAGCTGGACAGTAACAGGTCTAGGATAACAGGTGCATAGTAACAAGGTCACATTAACAGGTACACAGTAAAAGAAGCATGGTAACAGATGCATAGTAACAGTTGCATGGTAACAGGTGCATGGTGATTGGTGCATGGTAACAGGGGCACAATAACTGGTGCACAGTAACAGGTGCATAGTAACAAGGGCCCAGTAACAGGTACATGGTAGCAGGTGCATTGCAACAGGTGCACAGTAACAGGGGCACAGTGACAAACACACAGTAACAGATGCACATTAACCAGCAGACTGCAACAGGTGAATGGTAACAGGTGCACAGTAACAGGTGGGCAGTGACAGGTGGGCAGTGACAGGTGGGCAATAATGGGGCACAGTAACAGGGGCACAGTGTCATGTGCATAGTAACAGGTGCATAGTAACAGGTGCACAGTGACAGGTGGACAGTAAAAGGCGTACAAGAAAGGGGCACAGTAACGGTGCATAGGAACAGGTGCATAGTAAGAGTGGCACAGCAACTGATGCACAGTAGCAGGAACACAATAACAGATGCACAGGAACAGGTGGACAGTAACAGGTGTACAATAACAGGGGCACAGCAATAGGTGCATGGTAACAGGTGCATAGTAACAGGGGTAAAGTAACAGTTGCATGGCAACAGGTGCATAGTAACAGCTGCACAGTAAAGAAGTGGACAGTAACAGGTGCACGGTAACAAGGGCACATTGACAGGTACATTGAACATGTGCATAGTAATAGGTGATAGTAATAGGGGCACTGTACCAGGTGCACAGTGACAGGTGCACAACAACAGATGCACAAGAACAGGTAAACAGTAACAGGTGTACGATAGCAGAGGCTTTGTAACAGGTGCACAATGAACGATGCACAGTAACAGGTGAACAGTAATAGGGGCACAGTAAAAGGGCACAGTAACAGATGCACAGGAACAGGTCGGCAGTAACAGGTGCACAATAGCAGAGGCACTGTAACAGGTGCTGGTAGCAGGTGCATAGTAACAGGTGCACAATTACAGGTGCACAGCAAAAGTGGATAGCAATGAGGGCACAGTAACAGGTGCATAGTAACAGGGGGATAGAAAGAGATGCACAGTAAAGGGGTAGACAGTGATAGGTGTACATTAGCTGGTGCACAGCAACTGATGCACGGTAACAGGTGCACGTTAACAGGTGCATGGTAACAAGTGTACATTAACAAGCGTTCTGTAACAAGGGAACATTAATAGGTGCATAGAACATTTGCATAGCAATAGGTGATAGTAACAGAGGCACTGAAACAGGTGCACAGTGCCAGATGCACAGTAACATGTGAACAGTAATAGGTGCACCGTACCAGGGGCACAGTAACAGGTGAACAGTAACAGGTGCACCGTAACAGGTGCAGAGTTAGAGGGGCACAGCAACAGGGGCACAGTATCAGATGCTCAGTAATAGGTGCATAGTGACAGATGCATGGTAACAGGTGCATACTGACAGCATCACAATAACAGGTGCATGGTAATGCCATTGAACACCAAGGGGCAATGGTTGGATTCTCTCTTGTTGGAGATTGTCATTGCCTGACACTTGTCTGGTGTGAATGTCACTTGTCACTTATCAGCCCAAGCCTGGATATTGTCCAGGTCTTGCTGCATTTAGACATGGACTGCTTCAGTATCTGAGGAGTCACGAATGGTCTGAACATTGCACAATCATCAGCGAACGTCCCCACTTCTGACCTTATGATGGAAGGAAGGTCATTGATGAAGCAGCTGAAGATGGTTGGGCCGAGGACACCACCCTGAGGAACTCCTGCAGTGATGTCCTGGAGCTGAGATGATTGACCTCCAACAACCACAACCATCTTCCTTTGTGCTAGGTATGACTCCAACCAGCAGAGAGTTTGCTCCCTGATTCCCATTGACTCCAGTGTTGCTAGAGTTCCTTGATGCCACACTCGGTCAAATGCAGTCTTGATATCAAGGGCAGTCATTCTCATCTCACCTCGGGAGTTCAGCTCTTTTGTCCATGTTTGAACCAAGGCTGTAATGAGGTCAGGAGCTGAGTGGCCCTGGTAGAACATAAACTGGACATCAGTGAGCAGGTTATTGCTAAGCAAGTGCCGCTTGATAACATTGTTGATGACTGATGGGGAGGTAATTAGCTGGGTTGGGTTTGTCCTGCTTTTTGTGTACAGTATATACCTGGGCAATTTTCCACATAGCCGGGTAGATGCCAGTGTTGTAGCTGTACTGGAACAGCTTGGCTAGGCACGCGGCAAGTTCTGGAGCACAAGGCTTCAGTACTATTGCTGGAATATTGTCAGGGCCCATAGCCTTTGCAGTATCCAGTGCCTTCAGCTGTTTTTGGATATCACTTGGAGTGAATTGAATTGGCTGAAGACTGGCATCTGTGATGCTGGGGACCACTGGAGGAGGCTGAGATGGATCATCCACTTGGCACTCCTGGCTGAAGATTGTTGCAAATGCTTCAGCCTTATCTTTTGCACTGATGTGCTGGGCTCCCCCATCATTGAGGATGGGGATATTTGTGGAGCCTCCTCCTCCAGTGAGTTGTTTAATTGTCCATCACCATTCACGACTGGATGTGGCAGAACTGCAGAGCTTAGATCTGATCTGTTGGTTATGGGATCGCTTAGCTCTGTCTATCACTTGCTGCTTATGCTGTTTGATACGCAAGTAGTCCTGTGTTATAGCTTCACCAGGTTGACACCACATTTTTAGGTATGCCTGCTGCTGCTCTTGGCATGTCCTCCTGCACTCTTCATTGAACCAGGGTGGATCCCCTGGCTTGATGGTAATGGTAGAGTGGGGGATATGCTGGGCCACGAGGTTACAGATTGAGTTTGAGTACAATTCTGCTGCTGCTGATGGCCCACAGCACCTCATGGATACCCAGTCTTGAGTTGCTAGATCTGTTGGAAATCTATCCCGTTTAGCAGGGTGGTAGTGCCACACAACATGATGGAGGGTATCCTCAATGTGAAGACGGGACATCATCTCCACAATGACTGTGCGGTGATCACTCCTACTGATACTGTCATGGACAGATGTATCTGCAGCAGGCAGGTTGGTGAGGATGAGCTCAAGCATTTTTCTTACCTCTTGTTGGTTCCTTCACCACCTGCCGCTGACCCAGTCTAGCAGCTATGTCCTTTAGGACTCGGCCAGCTCGGTCAGTAGTGGTGCTACCGAGTCACTCTTGGTGATGGACATTGATGTCCCCCACCCAGAGTACATTCTGTGCCCTTGCCACCCTCAGTGCTTCCTTCAAGTGGTGTTCAACATGGAGGAGCACTGATTCATCAGCTGAGGGAGGGCGGTACGTGGTAATCAGCAGGAGGTGTCCTTGCCCATGTTTGACCTGGTGCCATGAAACTTCATAGGGTCCAAAGTCGATGTTGAGGACTCCCAGGGCAACTCCCTCCCGACTGTATACCACTGTGTCCCCACCTCTGCCGGTCGGACAGGACACACCCAGGGATGGTGATGGTGGTGTCTGGGACATTATCTGTAAGGTATGATTCCGTGAGGATGACTACGTCAGGCTGTTATTTGACTAGTCTGTGAGACAGCTCTCCCAATTCTGCACTAGCCCCCAGATGTTAGTAAGAAGGACTCTGCAGGGTTGACAGGGCTGAGATTAGTATTGCCGTTTCCGGTATCTAGATCGATGCTGGGAGGTCTGTCCAGTTTCTTTCCTTTTATAATGCATAGCAACAGGGCCAGCGTAAAAGGGACACAGTGACAGGGGGAGAGAAACAGGGACACAGTAACAGGGACACAGTAACTTGGGCACAGTAACAGACGTAAGATAACGGGTGCTCAGTAAAAGGTGCAACATAACAGGTGCACGGTGACAGGTGCATAACAACAGGTGCATAAGTACAGCAGCACAGTAACCGGAGCACAGCAACAGGAGCACAGCAACAGGTGGACAGTAACAGGTCAACAGTAACAGGCGCACAGGAACATGGGCACAGTAACAGGTGGATAGTAACAGGTGGATAGCGACATATGCATAGTCACAGGTGTATAGGAACAGATGATAGTGACGGGGCAAAGTAACAGATGCACAGTAACAGGTGTGCAAGAGCAGGTGTGAAGTAGCAGGGGCATAGTAACAAGTGCATGGTAACCAGTGCATTATAATAGAGGCAGAGTAACAGGTGCACAGTAACTGTGGCACAGTAAGAGGGGAACAGTAACAGGGACACAGCAAGAGGGACACAGTAAGAGGGACACAATAACAGGGACACGGTAAAAGGCCCACAGTAACAGGGACACAGTAAGAGAGACACAATAACAGGGACACACTAACAGAGACACAGTAATAGGGACACAGTAACAGGAACACAGTAACAGGGACAGAGTAACAGGGTCACAGTAACAGGGACACAGTAACAGGGGCACAGTAACAGGGACACGGAAACAGGGACACAGTAAGAGGGCACAGTAACAGGGACACAGTAACAGAGACACAGTAACAGGGACACGGTAACAGGGACACAGTAACAGGGGGACAGTAACAGGGACACGGTAACAGGGGCACAGTAACAGGGACACAGTAACAGGGACACAGTAACAGTGACACAGTAACAGGGACACAGTAACAGGGACACAGTAAGAGGGGCACAGTAACAGGGAGACAGTAACAGGGGCAAAGTAAGAGAGGATAAGTAACAGGGACACAATAACAGGGAAACAATAACAGGGACACAGTAACAGGGACACGGTAACAAGGACACAGTAACAGGGGCACAGTAACAGGAACACAGTAACAGGGGCACAGTAACAGGGACACAGTAAGAGGGGCACAGTAACAGGGACACAGTAAGAGGGCACAGTAACAGGGACACAGTAAGAGGGCACAGTAACAGGGACACAGTAACAGGGACACAGTAACAGGGACACAGTAACAGGGACACAGTAACAGGGGCACAGTAACAGGGACACAGTAACAGGGACACAGTAAGAGGGGCACAGTAACAGGGTCACAGTAACAGGGACACAGTAAGAGGGGCACAGTAACAGAGACACAGTAACAGGGACACAGTAACAGGGACACAGTAAGAGGGGCACAGTAACAGGGTCACAGTAACAGGGACACAGTAAGAGGGACACAGTAAGAGGGGCACAGTAACAGGGACACAGTAACAGGGACACAGTAAGAGGGGCACAGTAACAGGGACACAGTAACAGGGACACAGTAAGAGGGGCACAGTAACAGGGTCACAGTAACAGGGGCACAGTAACAGGGGCACAGTAACAGGGACACAGTAACAGGGACATAGTATCTGGGGCACAGTAACAGGAACACAGTAACAGGGGCACAGTAAGAGGGGCACAGTAAGAGGGGCACAGTAAGAAGGGCACAGTAACAGGGACACAGTAAGAGGGACACAGTAACAGAGGCACAGTAACTGGGACACAGTAAGAGGGGCACAGTAACAGGGCACAGTAACTGGGACACAGTAACAGGGACACAGTAACAGGGACACAGTAACAGGGGCACAGTAACTGGGACACAGTAACAGGGACACAGTAACAAGGGCACAGTAAGAAGGGCACAGTAACAGGGAAACAGTAACAGGGGCACAGTAACGGGGCACAGTAACTGGAACACAGTAAGAAGGGCACAGTAAGAGGGACACAGTAACAGGGACACAGTATCTGGGACACAGTAACAGGGGCACAGTAACAAGGGCACAGTAACAGGGACACAGTAAGAGGGACACAGTAACAGGGACACAGTAACAGGGACACAGTAACAGGGTCACAGTAACAGGGGCACAGTAACAGGGACACAGTAACAGGGACACAGTATCTGGGGCACAGTAACAGGAACACAGTATCAAGGGCACAGTAACAGGGACACAGTAAGAGGGACACAGTAACAGGGAAACAGTAAGAGGGACACAGTAACAGGGACACAGTAACAGGGACACAGTAAGAGGGACACAGTAACAGGGACACAGTAACAGGGACACAGTAAGAGGGACACAGTAACAGGGGCACAGTAACAGGGACACAGTAACAGGGACACAGTAAGAGGGACACAGTAACAGGGACACAGTAAGAGGGACACAGTAAGAGGGACAAAGTAACAGGGACACAGTAACATGGACACAGTAACATCGGCATAGTAAGAGGGACACAGTAACGGGACACAGTAACAGGGACACAGTAACAGGGGCACAGTAAGATGGGCTCAGTAAGAGGGACACAGTAACAAGGGCACAGTAACAGGGACCCAGTAACAGGGACACAGTAACAGGGACACAGTAAGAGGGACACAATAACTGGGGCACAGTAACAGGGACACAGTATCAGGGACACAGTAAGAGGGACACAGTAACGGGGCACAGTAACAGGGACACAGTAACAAGGACACAGTAACAGGGACACAGTAACAGGGATACAGTAACGGGGCACAGTAACAGGGACACAGTAACGGGGCACAGTAACAGGGACACAGTAACAAGGACACAGTAACAAGGACACAGTAACAGGGACACAGTAAGAGGGACACAGTAACGGGGCACAGTAACAGGGGCACAGTAACAAGGGCACAGTAACAGGGACACAGTAAGAGGGACACAGTAACAGGGACACAGTAACAGGGACACAGTAACAGGGTCACAGTAACAGGGGCACAGTAACAGGGACACAGTAACAGGGACACAGTATCTGGGGCACAGTAACAGGAACACAGTATCAAGGGCACAGTAACAGGGACACAGTAAGAGGGACACAGTAACAGGGAAACAGTAAGAGGGACACAGTAACAGGGACACAGTAACAGGGACACAGTAAGAGGGACACAGTAACAGGGACACAGTAACAGGGACACAGTAAGAGGGACACAGTAACAGGGGCACAGTAACAGGGACACAGTAAGAGGGACACAGTAACAGGGACACAGTAACAGGGACACAGTAAGAGGGACACAGTAACAGGGACACAGTAAGATGGGCTCAGTAAGAGGGACACAGTAACAAGGGCACAGTAACAGGGACCCAGTAACAGGGGCACAGTAAGATGGGCTCAGTAAGAGGGACACAGTAACAAGGGCACAGTAACAGGGACCCAGTAACAGGGACACAGTAACAGGGACACAGTAAGAGGGACACAATAACTGGGGCACAGTAACAGGGACACAGTATCAGGGACACAGTAAGAGGGACACAGTAACGGGGCACAGTAACAGGGACACAGTAACAAGGACACAGTAACAGGGACACAGTAACAGGGATACAGTAACGGGGCACAGTAACAGGGACACAGTAACGGGGCACAGTAACAGGGACACAGTAACAAGGACACAGTAACAAGGACACAGTAACAGGGACACAGTAAGAGGGACACAGTAACGGGGCACAGTAACAGGGGCACAGCAACAAGGGCACAATGACAGGCAACAGTAACTGAGGGACTGTATTGGACATATTGTAACAGATGCAAATTAACAGATTACATATTGTAACAGATTCCTAGTTACAGGGGCACAGTAACAGCAGCAGAGAAACAGGTGTATGGTAACAGGTGCACAATAACAGGTACACAATAACCTGTAAACAGTAACAGGGCCATGGTATGGGGCACAGGAACGGCAGCACAGAAACAGGTGCCTGGTAACACGTGCATTGTAACTGCTGTACCAGTAACAGTGGTACAGTAACAGGGCAGAGGAACTGGGGTACAGTGAGAGGGGCACAGTAATCGGGGCAGAGTAACAGGGGCATGGTGAGAGGGGCACAGTAAAAGGGGCACAGGAATTCGTGCAAGTAACAGGGGCACAGTAACAGGGAAACAGTAACTGGGGCACAGTAACAGTCACACGGGAACAGGGGCACGGGAACAGGTGCATGGTAATAGCTGCATAGTGGCAGGCGCATTGTAACAGAGGCATAGTTTCAGGGACACGGCAATAGGTGCATGGTACAAGGTGCACAGCAACAAGTGCATAGTAACAACTTCATAGTAACAGTTGCATCGTAACTGGTACACAGTTACAGGGACAAAGCAACTGGGCACAGTAACCAGGGTACAGTAGCAGGGCCACAGTAACAGGGCCACAGTAACAGGAGTTATTCCAAATCACGGCGAAGAGCTGTAGGATATTTTGATTCATGGTGATCAGTTGTAGGTTATTCCCATTCATGGTGAACAATTGCAGGTTATTTCGATTCACTGTGAACAGGTTGAGATTATCCTGATTCACTGTAAACAGGTGTAGATTATTCTGATTCACTGTAAACAGGTGTAGGTTATTCTGATTCATACTGAACAGGTGCAGATTATTCAGATTCATGGTGAACAGGTGTAGGTGAATCCGATTCACTGTGAACAAGTGTAGATTAATCCAATTAACAGTGAACAGGTGTAGCATATTCCGATTCATGGTGAACAGGTGTAGTTTATTCCAATTCACAGTGAAGAGTTGTAGGTTGTTCCAATTTATGGTGAACAGGTGTAGGTTACTCTGATTCACTGTGAACAGGTGTAAATTATTCTGATTCACAGTGAACAGGTATAGTTTATTCCGATGCACGCTGAAGAGTTGTAGGTTATTCTGATTTATGATGAACAGGTGTAGGTTACTCTGATTCAATGTGAAGAGGTGCAGGTTATTCCGATTAACGGTGAACAGGTGTAGGTTATTCCGATTCACAGTAAACAGGTGTAGCTGATTCCGAGTCACAGTGAAGAGGTGTAGGTGAATCCGATTCATGGTGGGCAGGTGTAGGTTGTTCCAGGTCACGGTGAACAGGTATAGGTTATTCCGATTCAAGGCGAACAGGTGTTGGTGAATCCGATTCACGGTGAACAGGTGTAGGTTATTCCGATTCACAGTAAACAGGTGTAGCTGATTCCGATTCACGGTGAGCAGGTGTAGGTTATTCCAATTCATGGTGGGCAGGTGTAGGTTGTTCCAGGTCACGGTGAACAGGTATAGGTTATTCCGATTCAAGGCGAACAGGTGTAGGTGAATCCGATTCACGGTGAACAGGTGTAGGTTATTCCAATTGAGGGTGAACAGGTGTAGGTGAATCCGATTAACAGTGAACAGGTGTAGGTGAATCCGATTAACAGTGAACAGGTGTTGCTGATTCTGATTCATGATGAACAGGTGTAGGTGAATCCGATTCACAGTGAACAGGTGTAGCTGATTCTGATTCATGTGAACGGGTGTAGGTGAATCCAATTCACGGTGAACAGGTGTAGGTTATTCTGATTCACTGTGAACAAGTGTAGGTTATTCCAATTCATGATGAACAGGTGTAGGTTATTCTGATTCATGGTGAACAGGTGTAGGTTATTCTGATTCATGGTGAACTGGTGTAGGTTATTCTGATTCATGGTGAACAGGTGTAGGTTATTCTGATTCATGGTGAACTGTGTAGGTTATTCTGATTCATGGTGAACAGGTGTAGGTGAATCCGATTCATGGTGAATATGTGTAGGTTATTCCAATTCATGGTGAACAGGTGTAGGTGAATCCGATTAACAGTGAACAGGTGTAGGTTATTCTGATACATGTTGAACAGATGTAGGTTATTCTGATTCACGGTGAACAGATGTAGGTTATTTCGATTCATGATGAACAGGTGTAGGTTATTCCGATTCATGGTGAACAGGTGTAGGTTATTCCGATTCATGGTGAACAGGTGTAGGTTATTCCGATTCATGGTGAACAGGTGTAGGTTATTCCAGGTCATGGTGAAGAGATGTAGGTTATTCTGATTCAAGGTGATCTGGTTTAGGTTATTCCGATTCACAGTGAACAGGTGTAGGTTATTCAGATTCACTGTGAATAAGTGTAGGTTATTTCAATTCATGGTGGGCAGGTGTAGGTTGTTCCAGGTCACGGTGAACAGGTGTAGGTTATTCCGATTCAAGGTGAACAGATGTAGGTTATTCCGATTCATGGTGAACAGGTGTAGGTTATTCCGATTCATAGTGAACAGGTGTAGGTGAATCCGATTAACAGTGAACAGCTATAGGTGAATCCGATTCACGGTGAACAGGTGTAGCTGATTCCGATGCACGGTGAACAGGTGTAGCTAATTCCGATTCATGGTGAACAGGTGTAGGTGAATCCGATTCACGGTGAACAGGTGTAGCTGATTCCGATTCATGGTGAACAAGTGTAGGTGAATCCGATTCACAGTGAACAGGTGTAGCTGATTCTGATTCATGTGAATGGGTGTAGGTGAATCCAATTCACCATGAACAGGTGTAGGTTATTCCAATTCATGGTGAACAGGTGTAGGTTATTCTGATTCATGGTGAACTGGTGTAGGTGAATCCGATTCATGGTGAATATGTGTAGGTTATTCCAATTGATGGTGAACAGGTGTAGGTGAATCCGATTAACGGTGAACAGGTGTAGGTTATTCCGATACACGGTGAATAGGTGTAGGTTATTCCGATTCACGGTGAACAGATGTAGGTTATTCCGATTCCTGATGAACAGGTGTAGGTTATTTCGATTCATGGTAAACAGGTGTAGGTGAATCCGATTCACTGTGAACAGGTGTAGGTGAATCCGATTAACAGTGAACAGATGTAGGTTGTTCAGATTCATGGTGAACAGATGCAGGTTATTCAGATTCTGGTGAACAGGTGTAGATTATTCCAATTCATGGTGAACAGTTGTAGATTATTCCGATTCACGGTGAAAAGGTGTAGGTTATTCCGATTCATGGTGAACAGGTGTAGGTGAATCCAATTAACAGTGAACAGATGTAGGTTATTCCGATCCATGGTGAACAGGTGTAGGTGAATCTGATTCATGGTGAACAGGTGTAGGTGAATCCGATTCACGGTGAACAGGTGTAGGTGAATCCGATTCACGGTGAACAGGTGTAGGTGAATCCGATTAACAGTGAACAGGTGTAGGTGAATCTGATTCATGTTGAACAGGTGTAGGTGAATCTGATTCATGGTGAACAGGTGTAGGTGAATCCGATTCATGGTGAACAGGTGTAGGTTATTCTGATTCACAGTGAATAGGTGTAGGTTATTCCGATTCATGGTAAACAGGTGTAGGTGAATCCAATTCATGGTGAACAAGTGTAGGCTATTCTGATTCACGGTGAACAGGTGTAGGTTATTCCGATTCACGGTGAACAGGTGTAGGTGAATCCAATTCACGGTGGACAGGTGTAGGTGAATCCGATTAACAGTGAACAGGTATAGATGAATCTGATTCATGGTGAACAGGTGTAGGTGAATCCAATTCACTGTGAACAGGTGTAGGTGAATCTGATTCACGGTGAACAGGTGTAGGTGAATCCGATTCATGGTGAACAGGTGTAGGTGAATCCGATTCACGGTGAACAGGTGTAGGTGAATCTGATTCACGGTGAACAGGTGTAAGTGAATCTGATTCATGGTGAACAGGTGTAGGTTATTCTGATTCAGGGTGAATAGTGTTGTTTTTTTCCAATTAACAGCGAACTGTTTGAACGTAATAAGATGTTTTGCATTCTGGTATGAGATCAAAAGGTGTGCAGTGGTTATTGAGAAGACTGTTCAAAATGAGATTTTAATACTGGCAGTTACGAAGGATAAAGGGCTGGACTGGCAGCTCTGGATTATTAGTAATAGAGCAGTTTAACAACTGGAGAAAGAACACAGAACTGTTCAAATTGACCAGAATCGAATGTTATGTTGAGCTATTGTTAAATTCACTGAAATGCAAAAGGTATCTGCATTTTCTTACCGCTTCAGATTGTTGGAGAGAAAGCATTACCTCTAACTTCTGTGTTGCCATAATGTCCATCATGAGTCCAGAACTAAGACACCAGAGGGATGAGAGCTACCAGCAAGGTCAAATTAATAAATGAATGTTCGATCCAATTAGAAGTTCCTCCTGCACTGAAGCCCCGCCCACTGAAGGGATTGCTCAGGATGATTGGTCCTCAATCAAAGCCTCAACTCACCTGGGTGTTTGGGACTGAATGCGATGAAACTCTTTGCATGAGCTGATGGTTGGTCCTCTATGGAGGCGTCATGCCAGCGATTGTACTCTCATAGTTCTGAGATTACTATGAAGTGCAGGTGTTTTTGATATGCCCAGAGGTTTGTCCATTAGCCAGTCTGTGAAGTCAATTCAATCCAATGTGAAATACCCCACCACAGACCAAATGTAAACCATGTGTTTACTGTGGCAGCGAGAGGTTTCCAGAGACCAGATAGTTGCCGGCACTTACACTGGGTGATGGTGTTTAATATGATTTCCTCACTTTACACGGCGAACAGTGGGTGAAGGAAACAACATATTTTTAACCTCACTGAGTGTTCACTACATCTAATTGGATCCAGAATCTCATCGCCTCCCACTTTAATAATTACACTCTGAACACGAGGCGAACTGTTTGAAACTCACCCAATTTCGGTTTAAATCTGCTACATGGATGAGCGCTTATTGAACTGCCTGAAGTAGTCAACCACTGGATACGTTTGTCATTGAGTCCCATGGTGACAGTGGCTGGTTAATGCACAACACACTGTCGGTGATAGCTGGTGCTACAAGCTGTGACAGTGTTGGGGAACGCAAAGCTTCATTTTATGTCACGCCCTCTTCTGCGGCATCTCTTTCCTGGGCTGAAGTGCTCACGGTGCGTCAAATTGTTCCTCGGTCACTCCAGGATCAGTCTGGCTTCTCTCCTCTAGAACAGCATGGTGCCCACACTGAGGAACTCTGGGTTTTACAGGGCACTCCTCGGTATGCCTGCTTTGGTTGGTGGGTTCCAAGAGGCTCTACATGAACAGTCAGGTCCAGCCATTCCGCCCTATCTGAGTTTCCATCCTATTTGAGAATCGCAATCTCACAGCCAATTGGAGAGCAACCAATTCTTCCATCACCCGATTAGATATGCAGTATGTTTATCATTAATAAACAGGCGTGCAAGGCAAATGAGTA
Organism: Isurus oxyrinchus; assembly: GCA_026770705.1. Classification (NCBI taxonomy): domain Eukaryota; kingdom Metazoa; phylum Chordata; class Chondrichthyes; order Lamniformes; family Lamnidae; genus Isurus; species Isurus oxyrinchus. The sequence goes on along the minus strand of JANJGN010000012.1, from coordinate 140,221,377 downwards.
AAAGGAACATCATTCTAACAGCATCTCTTGTCATTTTTTTCACTCAATTTGTTGGCAAGTTGTGCTGCAACCGTTAACTCCCAGATAATCTTGTCAACCTGTTTCAGCAAAACATTCGAGAGTTTGAAATCTACTCATCTGCCAATGTGATTTGGCATCTAACTTGCTTAGGCTAATGACAGCCGCCAGTATTTACATTGGGTGAGCAACCGAATGATTAACATCTCTTGATTGCTTTCAAATTCAGCTTGGATAATTTCAAAGAAAGAATTTATATTCACGCAGTGTCTTCCGTGACAAAAGCACATTACAGCCAAAGAAGTATCAATGAAGTATGGCTGTTACAGCCAATTTGGACACAGTAAGCTCCCACAAACATCAGTGAGATAAATCACTGAAGAATCTATTTTTAGTGATGTTGTTTGAAGGATAAACATCAGCCAAGTCACTGGAGAACATACCTTCACTTATTCGATCTAGTGCTATGGGATCTCTAACATCCACTTAAAGAGTAAAAAGGGACCTTGGTTCAACCGCCTATCCAAACAATGTCACCTCCGACAGTGCAGCACTCTCCTGGTATTGCACTGGAGCATCCCATAACTGGGTTATGGGCATTGAACTCACAAATTCCTGACTCAAGATGAAAGTGCTTTCCACTGAGCCACAACTGTCCTTTTCAAAAGTTGGAATGTCCTCCTGACATCCATCATCTAGGCCTAGGCAAAACATACAAACATGCAAATTAGGAGCACGGTTAGGTCACCCAGCCCTTTGATCGCACTCTGCCATTCATTAAGATCATGGTTCATCTGATTGTAACCTCAATTCCACATTCGCACCTACCCCTGATAACCTTTCACCCCCTTGCTTATCAAGAATCTATCTACCTCTGCCTTAAAAATATTCAAAGACTCTGCTTCCACAGCCTTTTGAGGAGAGAGTCCTAAAGACTCAGCTCTCTGAGAGAAAAGAATTCTCCTCATCTCTGTCTTAAACGGGTGAATGCTTATTTCTGAACAGTGGCCCCGGTACTAGATTCTCCCACAAGGGGAAACATCCTGCTCAGGGTCTTATATGTTTCAATCGACTCACCTCTTTCTTCTAAACTCCAGTGGATACAAGTCCAGTCTGTCTAACCTTTCCTCATAAGACAGCCCACCCATTCCAGGTATTAGTCTAGGAACTCTTCTCTGAACTGCTTCCAGCACATTTACATCCTTCCTTAAATAAGGAGACCAGTACTGTACACAATGCTCCAGATGTGGTCTCACCAATACCCTGTACGACTGAAGCATAACCTTCCTACTTTTGTATTCAATTCCCCTTGTAACAAATGATAACATTCTATTAACTTTCCTAATTACCTGCTGTACCTGCACACTAACCTTTTGCAATTCATGCACTAGGACACCCAGATCCCTCTGAATCTCAGAGCTCTGCAATCTCTCACCATTTGGATAATAACCTTTTTATTCTTCCTGTCAAAATGGACAATTTCACATTTTCCCACATTATACTCCATTTGCCAGATCTTTGCCCACCCACTTAACCTTTCTATATCCTTTTGTAGCCTCCTTATGTCCTCTTCACATTTTATTTTCCTCCCTATCTTTGTGTCATCACCAGATTTAGCCATCATACAACCATACCTCCAATTCCTTCATCCAAGTCATTTATATAAATTGTAAAGATTTGAGGCCCCAGCCCTGATCCATGTGGCACACTATTCGTTATATCTTGCCAACCAGAAAAAGACCCATTTATGGAAACTTTCTGTTTTCTGTTAGCTAGCCAATCTTTTATCTGTGCCAATATGTTACCCCCTACACCATGAGTATTTATTTTCTGCAATAAGCGTTGGCACTTTATCAAATGTCTCCTGGAAACCTAAGTACAGCACATCCACCAGGTCCCCTTTATCCACAGCACATGTTACTTCTTCAAAGAATCCAATAACTTGGTTAAACATGATTTATCCTTCACAAAACCATGTTGGTTCTGAAGAAGGGTCATACAGACTTGAAACGTTAACTTCGTTCTTCTCTCCACAGATGCTGTTAGACTTGCTGTGCTTTTCCAGCATTTTCTGTTTTTGTTTCAGTATCCGCAGTATTTTGCTTTCATGTTGGCTCTGCCTGATTACTTTGATTTTTTCCAAGTGTTCTGCTATAATAGCTTCTAACATTTTCCCTATGACAAAAGACTCTCAGTTGGGGAACCTACTCAGTTGGGGTTGGTTGAGGAGGTGGGGGATACTAGCCCGTGTCTATGGAACTGAACCCCTATGGGGGGGGGGAAGTGATTCTCCGTGTTGGAGATTGGATTGTGCCAGCCATAACCAGTGACCAAACTCCCCAGCTCTTCATCCAAATTGTCCACAGGATCTTTTAGGTCCACCAGCAAAGGCAAACGAGGTCTTGGTTTAACGTTTCATCTGAAAGATGGATTGTTGGTTAATTCCAGTCGACTCTGTGAAAATCTGGTCCTTTCATTTTAATTCCTTTGTAACAAAAGCTAACATAAGATTTGCCTTCCTTAGGCATCCTTGAAGAGTGTTTACGTCTACTTCATAAATTCGTGACTCCCACACTGTGGGCTAATGCCCTTGGAACAGTGTAAATGAGTCTGTTTGAAATCAGCACTGAGTTCAGATAGCCCTGCTGAGTTGGAGGGTTCCCCTCCTGTGTGCATGACACCCATGCTCATTTTACCTTGCTGGCAAAAATTGGACTTGTCAACTCTGCAAATATTTGGCCCATTTATTTCAATTGCTTTGTTCTAGAAGGACAAGGGCAGCCGATAGATGGGAACACTACCTCCTGGAAGTTCCCCTCCAAGCCACTCACCATCCTGACTTGGAAATATATCACCGTTCCTTCACTGTCGCTGGGTCAAAATCCTGGAACTCCCTCCCTAACAGCACTGTGGGTGTACCTACACCACATGGACTGCAGCGGTTCAAGAAGGCAGCTCACCACCACCTTCTCAAGGGCAACTAGGGATGGGCAATAAATGCTGGCCCAGCCAGTGACACCCACAGCCTGTGAATGAATAATAAAAACCAAAGGCTAACATAACATTTCCATTCCTAATTGCTTGCTGTACCTATATGTTAACCTTCTGTTATTCATGAACAAAGTCATCCCGACTCCCCTGCATTTCCCAGTCTCTCACCATTCTGCTCTTTTTTTAAAAAAATTCTTACCAAGTGAGAATCCCGGCTCAGGACACAAAACCTGATATTGCTTCTCCAGGATTAGCAACAACTTTTCCGGGGTTCAATTAATTTGCAGGAATTAAGGCTCTTAGCATTAACACATCTTTCTTCTCTTGTGAGAAGAGAAGAACAGATGTTGGCAGCTGCAATTTGTGAAGTATCATCACAAGTCTGCTGTTCTGTTAAATTTAACATTCAGTCCCTAATGACTATCCAGTGAGGTTTCTTTATTTCAAATTAAGGCTGTATTTTTCTACTTTGGAACAACAGAAGTTTGTCATCTCGATGTTATACTCTGAAACTCTCCCCTCAACATCCTTGTGCCTTTCCCCGCCTCCTGCCACCTTTGAAACATAATTCTCTCACCAAGTCTTGGTTAATCTTGTGGGAGAAATAGCCTAAAAATGGACTCTTCAACACAAACTCTGGGAAAATAGAATTTGTTAATATGAAGAAATATGGGTGCTTTGATAATAATCTGCAAATAAAGGACCTTTAACAAGTAGTTCCAATAGTAGTGACCAGGACTACATGCACTCTTACTCATCAAGGTCAAATGGAGGTTTATGTGGCCTGGAGCATGATAAGAAGCTCCTGGAATAAACCAGACGAGATCCATCCTTATCTTGAACTGTCTTACTGATGTTAATTAGAACCAGAGAAAGCAAACTAAGGTTAAATAACTAGTAATCAGATAATGTCTCTTTCCAGCGATTAACATTTACTTAGTGGAAGATCTTGGCACATGCCGGTTTAAGGGGATCAGTGTCAGGAAGCAGAATCCTAGGAATAAAGTGAGCCACCTTGATTGGTAAGATAGCAGAATGGGTGAGTATACAGGATCTTGCCTCCAGGATGACATGTATACAAGGTGGTACTCTGATAAAAGCAAAATACTGCAGATGCTGGAAATCTGAAACAAAAACAGAAAACGCTGGGAAAAACTCAGCAGGTCCGGCAGCATCTGGGGAGAGAGAAAAACAACAGGGTTAACGTTTTTAAGTCCGAACACTTCTTCAGAACACTCCTGCCGAAGAAGTGTTTTGATGTTCTGACCAGGCGAGAAAGAAATTTCTAGGCGTTTAGAGAGGCTTGGATGAAGTGCTGAAAGGTTGAAGAAAGAAATAGTTCATGAAGCAAGATTTCTAAACTGAGGAAGTATTAAGGGAGACTTCAAAGTTTGACAAGTCCAGCTACATATGGGAGGATTAAGTTTAAGTGGAAGAGTTGTGGGTAAAGGTTAACCCTCCAGGGAACTAAGACAGGAGGATTAAGTCAGCTAGGATAAAGGAAGAAGGATCAATGCTGCAGGCTGTAATGGCTGATCTCTAGGGCGAGGTTCCCCTATTTGTTATGATCCTGGATGAAGGACCCCAAACTGCCCTGCTCCCAGGTGAGGAGGGACTGGCTCCACTTCTTTATTCAACCCCCTCAGTTGGTCATGGACACCTTCTCCCAGTCCAAATGTGTTTATGTTTTAGAAGGAGCCGATGTAACCAGGCTTTCTTGAGTCAAAGAAAGAGTAAGTTTATTAGTTACTAAACCCGAGAGAGAAAAAAATGCAACACACATACACACAGATTAGAAATGAGCAGCTGAGTCCAAAAATATATAAGTTTCAAAACAATGCAAATCAGTTTTTGGCAAGTCCCCGAGGAGTGCTTGGTGAAATGTGGTGGCTGTGAAGTTGGATGATTCCGGTGGAGCCAACTTGGGGCAGTTGAGCAGTTGGTTTGGAGACACTTGGTTCTGCAGGTTAGCTGAAGAAGTTGTCCTGTTTCCTTTTGGACCACGGCTTTTCTGACTTGTGACTTGCCTCCAGCAACAGAGAGAAGAGGTTTTTACCTGCAAGCTGCCCGGGGATGTCTAGTTGCTGTTCTTCTGCTGTGACCTTCACAGCACACTATAGCACACCAGAACCAGCACACCAGAACCAGCACACCAGAACCAGCACACCAGAATCAGCACACCAGAACCAGCACACCAGAACCAGCACACCAGAACCAGCACACCAGAACCACACCAGAACCAGCACACCAGAACCACACCAGAACCAGCACACCAGAACCAGCACACCAGAACCAGCACACCAGAACCACACCAGAACCAGCACGCCAGAACCAGCACACCAGAGCTAGCACACCAGAACCAGCACACCAGAACCAGCACACCAGAATCAGCACACCAGAACCACACCAGAACCAGCACGCCAGAACCAGCACACCAGAACCACACCAGAACCAGCACGCCAGAACCAGCACATCAGAACCAGCACACCAGAATCAGCACACCAGAACCAGCACATCAGAACCAGCAGACCAGAACCAGCACACCTGAACCAGCACACCAGAACCAGCACACCAGAACCAGCACACCAGAATCAGAACCAGGACACCAGAACCAGCACACCAGAACTAGCACATCAGAACCAGCACACCAGAACCAGCACACCAGAACCAGCAGACCAGAACCAGCACACCAGAACCAGCACACCAGAACCAGCACACCAGAACTAGCACACCAAAATCAGCACACTAGAACCAGCACACCAGAACCAGCACACCAGAACCAGCACACCAGAACTAGCACATCAGAACCAGCACGCCAGAACCAGCACACCAGAACCAGCACACCAGAATTAGCACACCAGAATCAGCACACTAGAACCAGCACGCCAGAACCAGCACACCAGAACTAGCACACCAGAACCAGCACACCAGAACCAGCACACCAGAATCAGAACCAGCACACCAGAACCAGCACACCAGAACTAGCACATCAGAACCAGCACACCAGAACCAGCACACCAGAACCAGCACACCAGAACCAGCACACCAGAACCACACCAGAACCAGCACACCAGAACCAGCACACCAGAATCAGCACACTAGAACCAGCACACCAGAACCAGCACACCAGAACCAGCACACCAGAACCAGCACACCAGAACCAGCACACCAGAACCAGCACACCAGAACCAGCACACCAGAACTAGCACACCAGAACCAGCACACCAGAACCAGCACACCAGAACTAGCACACCAGAACCAGCACACCAGAACCAGCACACCAGAACCAGCACACCAGAGCTAGCACACCAGAACCAGCACACCAGAACTAGCACACCAGAACCAGCACACCAGAACTAGCACACCAGAACCAGCACACCAGAGCTAGCACACCAGAACCAGCACACCAGAACCAGCACACCTGAACCAGCACACCAGAACCAGCACACCTGAACCAGCACACCAGAACCAGCACACCAGAACCAGCACACCTGAACCAGCACACCAGAGCTAGCACACCAGAACCAGCCCACCAGAACCAGCACACCAGAACCAGCACACCAGAACCAGCACACCAGAACCAGCACACCTGAACCAGCACACCAGAGCTAGTACACCAGAACTAGCACACCAGAACCAGCACATCAGAGCTAGTACACCAGAACCAGCACGCCAGAACCAGCACACCAGAATCAGCACACCAGAACCAGCACACCAGAGCTAGCACACCAGAACCAGCACACCAGAACTAGCACATCAGAACTAGCACACCAGAACCAGCACGCCAGAACTAGCACACCAGAACTAGCACACCAGAACTAGCACACCAGAACCAGCACACCAGAACCAGCACACCAGAACCAGCACACCAGAACTAGCACACCAGAACCAGCACACCAGAACCAGCACACCAGAACCAGCACACCAGAACTAGCACACATGTACCAGCACACCAGAGCTAGCACACCAGAACCAGCACACCAGAACCAGCACACCAGAACCAGCACACCAGAACTAGCACACCAGAACCAGCACACCAGAATCAGCACACCAGAACCAGCACACCAGAACTAGCACACCAGAACCAGCACACCAGAGCTAGCCCACCAGAACCAGCACACCAGAACTAGCACACCAGAACTAGCACACCAGAACCAGCACACCAGAACCACACCAGAACCAGCACACCAGAACCAGCACACCAGAACCAGCACACCAGAACCAGCACACCAGAACCAGCACACCAGAACCAGCACACCAGAACTAGCACACATGAACCAGCACACCAGAACTAGCACACCAGAACCAGCACACCAGAACTAGCCCACCAGAACCAGCACACATGAACCAGCACACCAGAACTAGCACACCAGAACCAGCACACCAGAACTAGCACACCAGAACTAGCACACCAGAACTAGCACACCAGAACTAGCACACCTGAACCAGCACACCAGAACCAGCACACCTGAACCAGCACACCAGAACCAGCACACCTGAACCAGCACACCAGAGCTAGTACACCAGAACTAGCACACTAGAACCAGCACACCTGAACTAGCACACCAGAACCAGCACACCAGAACTAGCACACATGAACCAGCACACCAGAGCTAGCACACCAGAACCAGCACACCAGAGCTAGCACACCAGAGCTAGTACACCAGAACTAGCACACTAGAACTAGCACACTAGAACTAGCACACCAGAACCAGCACACCCAGATCAAGTTTGCAGCTGAATTTTTAACCCCTTTTCTTGTGTATTCCTGGAAGGGAAAAACAAACATGCCTTTTGCACAGAATCTGCTTTCTTTCAACTCAGACCATTTCCACATTCTGAGATATAACGCAACAGGAGATGGTTTCTGCTGAGATGTTAATCAGTCTCCATTGTCTCCGCAACCACAGGAGATTAGAGTTCAGTCTTTTGCATTGCATCTCTCCCTTTGAAGTGTCTCTGTCTGAAGTAGGCCTTGACACCTTTTTAGGTGTGACATTCCATGGTCTCTGGACTAGTCGGTCAAGGGTAATCCGCATAGGAATTTTCCAGTAAGTTACTTTATATTCTCAGCCGGCTTTTGCTTGTAGGTTTTTTTTAAAAAAGCATATCTTCCTTAAAAATGTTCAATATGTCCATAAGTAATTTGGTCTGCGATCCACTGTCATGACAAGACAGAGTTGACACACTTGCTCTCTAAAGGTAAAATGAGCATTCCAGATGATCGTAGATCAAACCCCCAAATTCTTGGTATGATCCATTCAGTGACCCATAACTTTTTGTTTAAAGTAAACGAGGTTTGAGATCGCAGTTATTTACTAACAGAACAAAGACACAAGGTTCCATAGTTTTTGAACAAATCAAATAAACTTTACCATACAAAATCAGAAAAGTAAAACAATCTACAATATCTATTTTATACTCTAATATTCAGAATTAACATGAGGTAAATGTGAATTGACAGGGAAAATACATGGCAGATGTGACCAAGACAGATCCCATGGATATCTCGGCAACTCACCAGTATCCACTGTCAGTATCCACTGTGAGTTAATCAATCCTATTAAAACCCTATCTCCCTCACGAGGGATTTCCAATCTTCACCTTTGAAGACCTAGCCTCTGAATTCCCTCCAAAAAGACACTCCAACTCGGACTGCCTCAATGACTACTCACCTCGCAGGGTTTCAATCTCATCTCCCAATACCATGTTCCCCTGGATTCTCGAGTTACCCTGGATGCTCCAGCAGTAACTCACATGAATAACTTCAGCTCGTCAGCCATGCCAAGCAGAACACCATTGCTCCAAAGGTCTACCTTTGCCCCAATGACGTGCAGCAACCTTCCGCTATCTTTTCAGCTCTCTAAGAGTTCTCCTGAGCCCTCACAACAGCAGCACTTTTGCTGTCTGGAGCGTCTTTCTTTACTCCTCTCCCCAATGGTTTCTCTCCCCAGTAGTTCCTACCTATGATCCTCTCCTATCAGCGACTCCTTCTCTGATTCTTTCCCTCTCTCTCTCTGGGACCGCTCCTTGTCCCCTCTCCCTGGATTCCCTCTCTGGAACTTCTCCTTATTCCCTGTCCCAGGACTTCTCCCTTTATGGTGCCCAACTCCTCGGTCCCCTGATTGGGTTTTTGCACCAGTTCTCTCCACACAGGCGCAATGGGCACTCGTCCCCAGTCCAGAGAACTCTAAAGCGCATGCGCAGAGACTCCTGAGCATGTTGGGACTTGTAATTCCCAACTTCTGCTCTCAAATCAGCTAAGTCGGGATTTTTAACTCCAAGAGTGGGATATAATAGTCACTTCCGGGACTGAATGCCTCAGAAGAACATAGGAATTATGTAAGGTTTAGCAATCATATTGTTAAGATGAGTAACTCATGACTAACGCACTGAAATAGACTAAAACATCTTTGGCCATACTCATTGCCCATACCAGGAACTGACATTGCCAACTTAATGTCAAACTTGAATACTGAGCTTAACTTTATTTTCTGCTGCATTCAGTCTGTACTGTTTTTCTTTGTTCGTTCAAGGGAAGTGAACATCACTGGCAACGCCAAGATTTATTGTCTATTCTTAACTACCGTTGCTGCTGATGCACTACAGCACCTTGTGGATATCCAGTTTTGAGTTGCTAGATGAGTTAGTATGATACCACCCTGGGACCTGCAGGGTTACTCTATTAGTTAGTAGCATTTGTTCAAGTACCCCATGTGCTTGTTGTATGTTTGCTTTAATTTGTGGTTAATCAAACATCTTAATGCATGGTGTTATTTGCCTATTCCATATTTGGTAAATTTGTCAAGGGCAGGTTAACACATTCGCATCAATATGTTCCCCAAGCAAGAGTTTGCTTGTATAACTGTTGCCATTATTTATTAGAACAGAAGAAATAGGAACAGGAATAGATCATTCAGCCCCTCAAACCTACACTGCCATTCAATAATCTCACGGCTGATCTTCTATCCTAACTCCATTTTCCCAACCTACCCTTTGATTCATTTAGTGCCCGAGGGGAACCTGTGAATGTGGTGTACTTAATTTCCACAAGTCATTTGACAAGGTGTCATATGAAAAGTTACTGCACAGAATAAGAGCTCATGGTGTAAGGGGAAACATATTAGCATGGATAGAGGACTGGTTAGCTAACAGGAAGCAGAGAATAGGGATAAATGGCTCTTTATTCAGATTGTCAAGATGTGATGAGTGGAGTACCACAGGGATCAGTGCTGGGGCCCCAATTATTCACAATTTATATCAATGACTTGGATGAAGGGACCAAATGTATGGTCACTAAATTTGCTGATGACACATAGATAGGTAGGAAAGTAGGTTGTAAAGAGGACATAAGGAGTCTGCAAAAGGACATAGGTAGGTGAAGTGAGTGGGCAAAAATTTGGCAGATGAAGCATAATATGGAAAATGTGAATTTGTTCACTTCAGCAGGAAGAATCGAAAAGCATTATTTAAATGGAGAGATATTACGGAACTCGGTGGTGCAGAGGGATCTGGGTGTCCTGGTACATGAATCACAATGTTAGTATGCAGATACAGCAAGTGATTAGGAAGATAAATGGAATATTGTCATTTACTGCAAGGGGAGTAGAATATAAAAGTAGGGATGTTTTGCTACAATTGTATAGGGTATTGGTGAGACCACATCTGGAGCACTGTCCACAGTTCTGGTCTCCTTTTTCAAGAAAGGGTGTAAATGCATTAGAAGCAGCTCAGACAAGGTTCACTTGACTGATATCTGGAATGGGGGTTGGTTATTTCATAAGGAAAGGTTGGACAGGCTTGGCTATTGCCATTGAATTTATAAGATGGAGAGGTGACCTGATTGAAACATATAAGATCCTGAGGGGGCTTTGACAGGGTGGATGCTGAAAGGATGTTTCCCCTTGTGGGAGAGACTAGAACTAGGGGACACAGCTTAAAAATAAGGGGTCTCCCATTTATGACAGAGTTGAGAAGATTTTGTTTTCTCTAAGGGTTCTGAATATTTGGAACTCTCTTCACCAGAGAATGAAGGAGGCAGGGTCATTGAATATTTCTAAGGCAGGGGTAGTTAGATTCTTGACTAACAATGGAATCAAAGGTTATCAGGGGTAGGTGAAATGTGGAGTCGCAACCACAATTAGATCAGCCATGACCTTATTGAAAGAAGGAGCAGACTCAAGGAGCTGAATGGTCTACTCCTGCTCCTAATTCGTATGTTTGTGTGTATTAACATCATTAATCTCAGTATTGAATATTCTCAACAACTGAGCATCCAACTGTCTTCTGGAGTATAGAATTTCCAGATTCACAACACTATAAGTGAATAATTTTCTCCTCATCTCAGTCCTGAATGGCTGATCCCTTATACTTGTGACTATGTTCTTTACTTCTAGACTCTCCAATTAGGGGAAACAGCCCTTCAGATCTACTCTAATAAGTCCTGCAAGAATGTTATACATTTCAGTAACATCACCTCTTATTCAACTCAGCTTCAGAGACTATAGTTCTGTTCCACTCCATCTCTCTTTATTGGATAGCCCTCTCATCCCAGGTTATTTTGGATCAGTTAGCAGGTTCAATTGATGTCAACTCTGGGCATCTAACAGAATCTAGAACAGAATAGTCAACCTCCAAACAATTCTTTGATTAAGATTTGGGATGATGAAAATATTAAAGAATTGTCTGATGGCTTTTAATAAACATTCCTTATGAGGCTTATGGGTTTTCTGGTTGTGACGATCACCCCAAACTCATCAGTCATTACTTTTCTGAATGTTTCCCCTTGTGATTTTTTTTATAACTATTTTAAGATGTGAAATATTTTTAGCACAAAAATATCATAGAAATTCTTAGCTTCTATACATACCTCAGCAAGCTTTGTGCCTGTTCATGTCCTCTCAGGGATAATACATACTTATTACAAAACCAACTTTCATTCAATAAAAATTGCAAATGTTTATTTCAAGCCTCTCAAGGGATGATTAGTAGGCATAACCATATGTTCCATGTTCAGTTATACTTTTCTCTGCAAACATCCCAGTCATGTGATATTGTCCAGGCCTGATGTTAGAGTAAGCAGCATTGTCAAAGTGGGTAAGGATGGCTCTGGTCACTGTGTGTACCCTCATCATGAATCTATTTGTAATTATTTCATATGAACATACGAATTAGAAACAGGAGTACACCCTTGAGCCTGCTCTGCCATTCAATAGGGTGGCTGACCTGATTGTAATCTCACATCCACATTCGCAACTACCCCGGATAACGTTTCACCCCTTTGCTTATCAAGAATCTATCTCCCTCTGCCTTAAAAATACTCAAAAACTCTGCTTCCACTTCTTTTGAGGAAGAGAGTTCCAGAGACTCACGACCCTCAGAGAAAAATTCTCCTTATTTGTCTTAAATAGACGACCCCTTCTTTTTAAACAGTGACTCCTAGTTCTAGATTCTCCCACAAAGAGGAAACATCTTCTCCACATCCACCCTGTCCAGTCCCCTCAGGATCTTACGTTTCTTGCGAATCTTTATTCTTATGAATTTGTGAACATAATATGAAAAAATAGGTTTATGATTTCATTTAAAATAAGAAGCAGAATAATTCTTCAGTCAACATTCTGAACCTTTAGCACTCTGTTCTCTCAGGTCCAACCCCAACATTATCATTGAAACAGCTGACGAGGGCAGTGCCGTTGTTGTCTTGTGTGCCAACGTCTACCTAGCAGAGACCGAACGCTAACTCTCTGACCCTTTTTCCTACCTCCCACTGGAGCATGAGCCCACCACCAAACGCCAAACCATTGTTTCCAGTACTGTCACTGACCTCATCTCCTCTGGAGATCTTGCCTCATGGTCCCCCAAATCCTAACAGCCTGTTCCTACCTACTTCCCAACTTTCAAAATCAGGACGCACCTGGAAGACCTATTGTTTCAGCCTGCTCCTGCCACAATGACCTGATTTCTTCCCATCATGGCTCTATTTTTTTCTCCCCTTGTCCAGGCTCTTCCCACCTACATCCGTGACTCCTCCGAAGACCTCCGTCACTTTAACAGTTTCCAGTTTCCTGGCCCGAACCGTCTCCTTTTCATCATGAACCTCCAATCTCACTACACCTCCATCCTTCACCAGAACGGACTGAGAGCGCAGAAACCCGAATGGTCCCCATTCACTACCACCCTCCTCCGCCTGACTGAGTTTGTTCTGTATCTAAATCATTTATGGGACATGGGTGTCACTGGCCAGGTCAGCATTTACTGCCCATCCCTAATTGCCCTTGAGAAGGTGGTGGTGAGCCACTCTCTTGAACCGCTGCAGTCCCTGTGGTGTAGGTACACCCACAGTGCTGTTAGGGAGGGAGTTCCAGGATTTTGACCCAGCGACAGTGAAGGAACGGCGATGTATTTCC